>RCUC01098900.1:0-23242 GCA_003697995.1 Taxidea taxus jeffersonii | reverse complement strand
AATACAAATCAAAACCACAATGAGATACCACCTCACACCAGTCAGAATGGCTAAAATGAACAAGTCAGGAAATGACAGATGCTGGCGAGGATGTGGAGAAAGGGGAACCTTCCTACACTGTTGGTGGGAATGCAAGCTGGTGCAACCACTCTGGAAAACAGCATGGAGGTTCCTCAGAAAATTGAAAATAGAGCTACCTTATGACCCAGCAATTGCACTACTGGGTATTTACCCTAAAGATACAAACATAGTGATCCAAAGGGGCACGTGTACCCGAATGTTTATAGCAGCAATGTCCACAATAGCCAAGTTATGGAAAGAACCTAGATGTCCATCAACAGATGAATGGATAAAGAAGAGGTGGTATATATATATACAATGGAATACTATGCAGCCATCAAAAAAATGAAATCTTACCATTTGCGATGACATGGAGAGAACTAGAGCATATTATGCTTAGCGAAATAAGTCAACTGGAGAAAGACAACTATCACATGATCTCCCTGATATGAGGAAGTGGAGATGCAACGGGGGTGGGAGTTTAGGTGGTAGGAAAAGTAAAAATGAAACAAGATGGGATCAGGAGGGAGACAAACCAAAAGAGACTCTTAATGTCATAAAACAAACTGAGGGGGGTGGGAGAGAGAGGGGTTGGAAGAGGATGGTGGGGTTACATTATATGTTTAAATAAAGCTTAAATAAAAATTAATTAATTAATTAATTAATTAAAAAAACATAATAAAAAATAATAATAATAAATTAAATTAAATTAAAAATTTTAAAAAAAAGAAAAAATCTGGATTTTAAAACCTGGATTTTAAGTCTTCATTAAGCTTTTTGTAATAAGGTGAATCCACATTTAATTCTGTTTTATTTATTCTACATTCAAAGGAAATTATAGACTCAATGTATTTTATTTATTTATTTAAAGATTTTATTTATTTGTCAGAGAGGGAGAGTGCACACACAAGCAGGGGAAGCGGCAGGCAGAGGGAGAAGTAGCCTCCTGGCTGAACAAGGACCCACCCTCCGCCAGCCCCCGTGCCCGGCACAATGTGGGATCATGGCCCGAACCAAAGGCAGACGCTCAACCAAATGAGCCACCCAGCTGTCCTGACTCAAGTATTTTAGGCTTAAGGATACTTTAAAGATCAATTAATCCAACAAACACATCTTATAAACGAAGAGACTGTATAGTTAAGTTATACATGGATAAGAGGACAGATATTGAAAAGTAAGTTTCCTCTCATCTTGCCCCAACTGCTAGGCTTCTTTCTCAAAGCCAGCTATGTCAACAATCTTGTGAGCACTTTGTTCTAGAGGTACTCTCTAAGTACCTCCAAATGACATCCTCCAATTCATATTGCTCATATTTTAGGAAAACACAAACGACCTCCTTGTGTGGGTTGGGGTCACTGCTGGGCATCTGGAACATGGCAGGGCATCCACTTACTCCAGTAATCACCAGTGAATTGTAGGATAGAGTACAGGAGCAGGACAAGGCACTGAGGTGTCGAGTAGTAATAGGACTTAATTGCTTATGGCAAAAATGGTGATTGTAAAGAAGTAGGCTATACTTAGTGCCCTAGTTAGGATGAAAAGGGAAAAGGAGAAATTGAAGATGGTGAGTATTCTACCCAGCACAGAAAAGGAAGTGAGGAACTGTCAAGGATGGCTTCGAGGGAGTTTTGTCTCTTGTGGTCACAGAATAGATACAGCTGAGTATCAGGTGTAGCGCCTGATAGTAACAGTGGCTGAGCTGCAGCAAGATAATAGATGCTCAACCCTATCAAGTCTCCTGAACTATGGCAGGGGAACTGTAAGAAAGGTGTGGGACTCTGGCATATGGAATAAAGACATTTAGGCACTTTACCTGATGAGTAATAGCAAAATTGTATATTGAATTCTACTCCATTTGCAGATGCCTATTCACTAGCAGATATAAAACAATCCTACAATCTGTTCTATAGCTTGACATCCAATGAAGCCACAGGTCTTTGTTATTTTAGATGTTCTTATAGTACTTTTCAGAATGGGTTCATTGAATTAAGGAGAACACGTGTTGTGATGAGCACTGGGTGTTATATGCAACTAATGAATCACTGGGCACTACAACAAAAACTAATGATGTACTACGTGTTGGCTAACAGAATATAATAAAAAATTGAAATAAAAAAATAATAAAAATGGTTAATTGAGGCAAACGCTGCATTATTCTAGTAGTCCAGAATCTTTCATCAATAACTGGACATGGAACCACTTTAGAATTACACTTAAGATGCAGCTCTGAAGGGTACAGGCCATTGAGATTTTTATACTTTGTCTATGCAAGGGCAGGGATGCTTTTATAATATTTTTGGCCTATCCATTTATCTTGAACTTCCCAGTCACTGATGAAAAGCCACTTACTAATTTATTCTGTTAGCATAAAGCCATCTCTGATGTCTGGGCTTCTGATCAGAAGCTTTAACGTGCTAATTAAACACTTCTAGATAGTGTATTCCTGATCAGAATACTGACAACCCCTAAAATATAAATCAAAATCAATAATCAAAAATATCACACTGCTTAAGTAATTTAAAGTAAATTACAGACAAGATGATAAGAAAGCATAAGACAATAGCAATTTCCTGATTCTGATTCCTGATGAGTTTATGTTATTAGAATAAAAGGCCTCCACCCTGCTCCCAAACCACTACCATATGCTTTCCTTCCCATTACAGACAAACTTCTCAACAGCAGACTGCTCCTGGTCTCCGATTTTTCTCCTCACTATCATTCCCCATTCCACCTGGGTCTAGCTCTGCCACCTAAGCCCCCAAAACAGCTGTTGCCAAGGTCACAGTGACTTCTACATCACAAGATCCAGGCCAAATATTTCAGTCTTCCTTCTCCTCATTCCTGAAACATTTTCTTTCTTGGCTTACAAGCCATATTACTTCCCTTATTTTCCACCTAATATTCTAAATAGTTTCTTTTCAGTTTCCTTTGCTGACTCAGCCTCCTTGTCAGAGTTTTAAAATCTACACACTTAGTTTGCTAATCCTGAGTTATTTCATTCACAACCATGGCTTCAATCACTGTTTATATGCTGATACCCAAATATGTACTTCCGACTCAGACCATTCTGGGCTTTGGACAGTAACACCCAACTGCTTTCTTCATGTTTCTCTTGGATGCCTCAAAAACACTTCAAATTTTACAGAATTCACATGAAATTTTTCTTTTTTTTTTTTCAAACAAGGTCCTCTCCTAGTGATTTTTATTTCAGTAAATGGTACTATTGTCTCCCCCTGTATGCCATGGCTAATTATTCTAGTCTAAATTCTGGAAGTCCTCTTTAACACATTCTCTTCCCCAGATCATCACCAAGCCTGGTTGACTCTACTTCTTTAACATCACCTGAATCTGTTCATTTTTCTATATCTGCATGGCTTCCATCCTGGTCATGATCGCCTCTCACTTGGATTCCAGCAATTAACCAGTCTTTGCCAAACAACTGAGTTTCTTATGGTTTCAAACTCTGCCTGCTCTATGTAATCCTGCAGAGACTTCTAATTGCCTACTATAATTTGTTTTGCCCTTCATCTTTTAGATGCTCATCACCTTCAAAATATTGCTGATTTTATTTGAGACTCTACAAAAGGGCCATAATTCCCAGGCTCCTGAGCTAGGTATGGCTCTATGGGTAAATTCTGGTCAGTGAGTTGCAAGTTGAAGTGATATACAGGACTTTCAGGAATGCTTTTCCACAAAAAAGATAATCATCAAAGGGAAATGTCTCAGCTAGAAAGTGCACCTCTTCTACCCATCTTTTCTTCCCTCTTCTTGGCATCTGGAATACAGGAGTGATGGCTGATCTTCCACTAGCATGCCCAGCTGAGCCCTTCTTGAATTCCTGAACCACAAAAAAACATGATTGATAATGAAATAATAGCTCTTGTTTTAAGCCACTATGTTTTGGGGTCATTTTCACACAGAAAGGGATGGCTGATATCACCCACTGACTAAGGGTACGGCTCTCTGAACAGGTACATGGTGTCCTGTGTTCCTCTTTTTTTTCCAGTGTTCCAAAATTCATTGTTTATGCACCACACCCAGTGCTCCATGCAATACGTGCCCTCCTTAATACCCACCACCAGGCTCACCCAACCCCCCAACCCCTCCTCTCCAAAACCCTCAGTTTGTTTCTCAGAGTCCACAGTCTCTCATGGTTCATCCCTTCCTCTGATTTCCCTCAATTCACTTTCCCTTTCCTTCTCCAAATGTTCTCCGTGTTATTCCTTATGCTCCACAAGTAAGTGAAACCATGATAATTGATTGACTCTCTCTGCTTGACTTATTTCACTCAGCATAATCTCCTCCAGTCCCATCCATGTTGATACAGAAGTTGGGTATTCATCCTTTCTGATGGAGGCATAATATTCCATTGTATATACGGACCATATTTTCTTTATTCATTCATCTGTTGAAGGGTATTCTTGGTGTTTTCCTCTTAAGAAGACATCAAGGATGCTGTCAGCTCTAGGATCCCCCCAAAATGTACATGGGGATACTCATTGCCCTTCTTTTCAGGAATCCTTCCATGGAGGAGGGGTCAAAGTTCTGAGCACTTTTCAAAGACCCACTACTTTTAAGCTCTAGTTGTTTCCTCCCCTAACATTTTCCATCTTCTAGTTAGCTGAACACAATATTATTTCTTTTTGTTGAAATCAATTCTTACATTATTAGGGCTATTCTTTCCAACTACTGTTAATGTGTAAACTTTGTGCTCCCTTTCTTCATAGTCAAAAGAATTTTATTTTCTCAAATCTGTGGCCCTTTGAGTTACAAACAGTGGCTTTTACAACCCTTGTCTCTGCTATATATCTATAAAAATCGACCTAGTTAAGAATGGTTGTGGATGGCAAATTTTGTGTTATGTAGTTTTTACTACAAGTTAAAAAATCAAGGTAGGAGCTCAAAGGCCAAGATTCAGTCTTTGTTCTCTATGTACCAAACCTTCTATGAGAACAGTATGTATAGGTGAAAGTAAGTATAAATGCAAAAGTAATTGATAAGAGAAACCATATAATTTACCTGATATACCCTTTCAAGTGAATTCACATTGTGATTAGAATGAAATTCAAAATGTTTAACTTGACCCATAAGACCATGTATAATTGGCCTGTGGCCTACACTTCTAACTTCATGCTGAATTACTCTTCCCCTCCACTCTATTCTCCACCCACACTGGATTCCCAGAGTTTCTGATGTGACATACACTGTCCAGCCCTGGAGCACACAGTTCCCTTTGCCTCTATCACTTTTTCTCACATCATTTCCTCAGAGAAGAATTCTTGATTCCGCAGACAAGGGGAGTATTTTCCCTATTAGATGCTCCTGTAGTGATTTGTATTTCCATGTAATGACATCATTGTGTAAATAACTGTTTAATGTTTATTTCCTTTCCTCATCTATGAGCTCCATGATGAGTCAAATCTATCTACTTTACTACTGTATCTCTAGTGCCTATCATATAATAGCATAATAGCTAATGAATAAATAGTTATTGAATAGTCACATCAGTGACTGAATTAGTAGGTGGCTTTATAATTCTTGGGTCATACCAGGGGTTGGATTGCACAATATCTAAAATCCATTCTAACTCTAAAATTGCATGTGTCTATGATTCAATTTCCATTCCAGGAAGGGCCATTAATCACCAAACTTAGCCCGTGTGTATAACACTGCAAATTTAGGCCCACGTAAAGTTTATATTATACAGATGTTCTCAGCAGTACCTGGCTTTCCAGATGCTTCGTTGATGTAGCACTACAAATATAGTGGGAGATGAGTACAAGATTGAGATGATCAGCCAGATTGCCAACTAGAACACACTTCTAGGGCAAAGCGCCATAGTGTAAATCCAAAGGGTGAAATGACCCCAATCATGTGTTTTGGGAGGTATTGATATTTTTGACTGTCAGGGTTATGACATTTTTAGGCTCTTGTTGATCATAGTGAGCACTGAAACTAGCACCTGAGATAGAATAGTTGTTCAACAAATGTATGAATGAATGCATGATTGAATGAGAAGGCTGCAGCATGAAATGCACCTGCAGACTGTCTAAATATATTTGTAGCTAGTTTGTCAAAACTCACAAACTTAGGCTACCTACCACTCAGGATGCATGAACCATGAATCTCTGGAAATTAACTCTTAGGTGTCCCAAGTGAAATCACTTCAGGAAGATGTGCTGAAAAATCCCTCCAGTTAAGGACCTTGGCAAGACTGCCAGTGGTCAAGCTGAAAGGGACCCAAAGTGCTTTAGGTGTGATATTTGTGCCTGGTGAACTTTAGAAGTAGGAAGTCTCATGCTGGGCTTTTCAAGATGGGTCATTTGTTGCTACAACAGAATCAGAATGGAGTGGCAGGGGTGGGAAGGGTACCAGGAGATTAATGGCCTAACACATCCTCAAATTCTACCATTTGAAAAGGACCTTAATTGAAGTCTCTTTTTAGAATATAATTCCTAAGTGGAGTAGTAATATATGAGTAGCCAGTGGGGAGAAGGCTGGCAAAAAGCATTTTTTTTTTCACACAGATCAAGTAACTAGGGGGACCAAGTGCAAATTCTAACACTCACAATATTACGTGGACTGTAGCCAATTCTTCATGGATTTGATTCTATAAAAATGAGTTTTGGCAGCTCAGAACAGTAAGATATTGCTTCCTTGTTCTTAACAGAGATTATTTCTACGGGAAGCCTTCTTCCTCCCTTCTCCCACCAGCCTTCTTAAATTTCAAACTCTATGCACTCAGGAGAGAAATGCCTACATAGATTTGTGCTAAATGCTGAACCTAAGCGGTTCAAGTTCTGTTAATTTTATTATTCAAATGAGGTGAAAATGAGTAACCTTGTTCTAGAGTGAAAAGTTCAGGTTTCTGTGATTTGCTGATCCATGATAATAATTATTTAGCATTTCAGAGCCGGTTCTGGAAATTAGATAAATTCCAGAAAGCTGCCTGGAGGCTTCATAATTCAGGTTTTAGCCTTTGTGGGTAATGCTGGCCTCTAAGAATGAAAGCAAACCAAGGAAGTCCAGCTGATCTCACTGGAGAAGAAGAGATGCCTCTTCAGGAAAAAGGTGAGGTCTTAGAACATAATCTAGATGAATATGACACAAAAAAATGAGACTTCAAAGGCCAGAACAGATGCAAAAAGGAAAAGTAATCCTCACATCAGACTGCTCTGAACTAGAGCACTAGTAAAAGGAGAAATGGCTTCATTATAGCTGCTTGAGGGAAAGTTACTGGAACCCAAAGAGGCCTCACAGGAGAAGAGATGCAACATGTCAGAGGCAGAATCTAAAATTATTTGCCCAGATGAATCTAAAATGATTGGGTAGAATCCAGGTAACTTTTGAGAGTCTGAGCCATAAGTAACAAGTTCATAGAGAAAGCAAGCAGAGACTTGCCCTGGGAAGGCCAGAAGAGCTGTAGTAAATGGCTCCAGAAAACCTAAGAGATTTGAGAATGGAAGGCTAGGGACATCAGAAAAGTATCCTCCAAGCATGATCTTTGAGTTTCAAGGTATAATACTACTGTAGGTAGAGATAAAGATATAGCCTAGAGTCTAAAACAACATGCCCTAGAAATTCATGGCATTGGACCTTAAGGAAAGGCAGTTATCTAGTAGATAAGCCATAGTAAAGGGGTAGCAGGCAGAAGAGCGACAGAACAAAACAAAGCCTTTGTTCACTGTTTGTCTAATGGTTGGGAGAGTATCTCCTGGCACTCCTCTGCTCAGAGCCCTCTTAAAACTTTCAGTTCTCTTAGAAGAAAATGCCAAGCCCTCAGATCAGCCTACACCACCACCTTAAACTGTCCCATTGCCTTACCTCTCTGCCTCGTCTCTTGCTTCTCCCCTTGCACACCTACCCCTATCACACAGCCTCCTCGTATTCCAGCACAGTCTTGTTGCTGGACTTTCTCTCTTGTCGTGCCCTCTGTCTGGAACACTCTTACCCAGATTCTGCATAGCTCATCCTTCACCTCCCCTCAACACCCTTGCTCAGGTGACCCCTTCTCAGCCAAGCCTTCCTGAGGCCATTTTAAACTATAGCATCCCCACCCCAACCCCAGGCACTTCCTATATATCTCTCTGCTTTTATTTTTCTTCATGGCCTTTTTTAATCACCTGAAATACATACATTTTACCGCTGTGTGTTTCTTGTTTATCTCCCTCCAATACCAAATATGCTCTTTGAGGGTAGGGATATTTGCTGCTTTGCTCCACTAATGACTCAGGGCAAAGAAAATGATTGATACTTGGTAGATGTTTAAAAAATACTTGTTGAATGTAATGGAAGATTTTTTGAATAGTGGATGCTTTCCCAAAGCCTGCAATTGATTCACACCATAGCTTTTACTATGGGGAATCCGTCTAATAAAATCTGAAGGAATACACCAGGAAAACAAAACTGTGGGATTAAAAGTAAAGAAAAAGTAAAGGGGAAGAAAAGTGTTTTCTCCCAGTTAACAGCTCTAGGCCTACGTGTATTAAAGAAGAAAATGTTCAATTGTTAGCAGCTCAAATGACCTTTGCCAGGGGAAGGGGGGGAGAGCAGAGAGAGGGGAGACAATAAAATGTATCCTAGTGTGACAGAGAAAGATGCAACAGCTAGGAAGCCTCCTCAAGGCCTGAAATATTCAAAAGTCAAAGAAAACAAAATCATGCATGAACAAATTATTGCTAAAACTATGTAATGGGTATATGAAAGATTCATTATATTAATCTGTCTGCTTTTGTATATGTTTTAAATTTTCCATTTAAAAATGAATTTTGAGGCAGAAGGACCATGTCCTGAGAGGCCTATGGCAGAGGTATTAGAAGACACCAAGTTCCCAGGGACACACTCTTCAGAAGCAACAACCACAGCTCCAGTTCCTGAATCCACTAGAGACAATTCTCCAGCTGAACAAATGTAGGCATGGAGGCACTTTCCATAGAGTCAGGTGCTTCAGAACTAAAGAGTCCCCTAGTAGCAGGCAATGGAGCAGCCAGTGTGACTCACAAGAGCCGGTGGAGGCCATGTCACCATGTAGAGGCTGGTCCAGAGTGCAATAAACGTGGTCTCACAGAAAGCTGAAAAATAAGAATTTTGGAATGTTGGTTAAAATCACACCTCAAATGTGATTTGGTGGCTGTGGCTGACTCCATTGGAAATGTCTAAACTTTGCAGAGAGTTAGCAATGTCTCAAAGGTTACTCTCTGAGAGAAGGGACAGTCCCTTAGATGAACCAAATCACGCCCCATATACGGTCATTACAGAGTGATCTCTTAGGGGAGATTTCCCACAAATGAGTTGGCAGGTCATGGATTCTGGGTCACTGACAGAGTTCAACCACCTCTGAAGAAACCGAAACCATATCTTCTCTCAGATTGCCATTAATAGTTGGCACTACTGGGGAGTTGGTTTGTTTCCTGAATACGGTGGCTTTGAGGCCTCTGCTGTCATAAACTTTCCTGCCCTTGAACTCCTTTGGAGGGAAAGCAATTTAGAGGCATGACCTTGAGCTAGTTTAGCTTCAGAGGTCCTGAAGGAACTCTGCTACAGAGAGCTATTCAGCCCAGCACAGGCAAACTCTAGCTGCACCCCCCCACCCGCTACAAATAAGGACCCTCCAGTTGAGAGCAGGAGAAGAAATTGGGCAGAGAGCAAATTTTGGACTTAAATTACTTTGAATCCACTAAGGTAAGATAGTTGATTATGTTCTTAATTTCTTTGAATTTGAATGTTTTGAATCTTTAACTTTTGGGGCTCCAGTTACTTCAAGGACAATTGATACTAAGAGAGCTCTCCATATTAAAATTTGGGACCCTTCTATTGTATTGGCATTTTATTATTAACATGTATTTATGTATTTTAGTATTGGACCATCTTAAAGTTTCATTTTGATTCCGAGGCAGAATCTCTAATTGCCTGTATTTTACACGCAGTTGCAAATAATTTGGAATGGGAATGGGAGGATGTGCTTGGCCTTGGGTACCATATGGCACAGACATACATTTAAATAATGCTCTGTTCTGACCCATTTTAGAGCTTCTCTGATAACTGTTGCTGTTGATCTCCAATGCAGAAGCATTGCATGTGTCAGTGCCCTATACTTTCCGTATCTTACTTATCATTTCTTGCTGTTTTTCTAGTTACCTGTGTTTTATATTGCTGGGGTGGTAAATGTCTTAAGGTCAGAGATCATGTCTTAGTCACCTGTGGATTATCTGTAGCACCTAGCATCTTGCCTTGTATGAAAAGTGGCTCGATGAATAATCACTTTAAAACTAGATGAACCGGGGCACCTGGGTGGTTCAGTAGGCTAAAGCCTCTGCCTTCCGCTCAGGTCATGATCCCAGCATCCTGGGATAGAGCCCCACATCGGGCTCTCTGCTCAGCAGGGAGCCTGCTTCCTTCTCTCTCTCTGCCTGCCTCTCTGCCTACTTGTGATCTCTGCTTTTCAAATAAATAAAATCTTTAAAAAAAAAACTAGATGAACAAAGGGCAATTTGGTATTTACTGTTAACTACTACACCTAGATGTTTCGGTTTAAATAACTTCACAAGTAAGTCAGTAATTCTCTTCAAACCAAGTAGTTTCTTCTTAGACAAAATTCGGAAGTGGGAAATGTACAGTTTAACACACCAGTCACCCAATCATTGAAAACAAAACCAAATCCCAGTGGAACTGAGAGAGTTGTTTTCCGCAAAGAAGCTTAAACCACTTGTCATCAACACAACAGGCAGGCTCACAGCAGTCCTAGGAATAACTCTAAAATCTTCCACAGCTACCTAAACACTCTGAATGCAATGCACTTACCCCTCTGAGATCTTATGTTTAGTGCTAGAAACCAAGCAGATGCTTAATAAATATTATTAGGAAAAACACTAATATTGATTTGAAGTCCCACAGTGAAGCCAAGAAACTGAGCCCAGCCAAAGACCGTATCGGAATGCACAGTCTCTCTCGGCAAAGCTGGAGACCTTTGCAACTACACAATCACTGCCAAGCGGTCAACTGTATTTCCCAATTGTGGCCCAGATGGGAAACTGGAAGGAATACCATGAACTAAAGAAGGAATTATCAAAAAAAAAAATACTGAGGAAGATATAGTCCATGGCCTTGAGCTGCCTTCTATGAAAAAGAAACAGAAAATATTCCAAAAATAACAGTTTATACCATCGAGTATGTAGAGGCACATAAAGCCTCTTGGCTGCAGATATCTATATCTGCATAGTGAGGAGAGTCCTCAGTAGTAGAAAATATGTAATTTATCTCCATTTTGCTTTCACTTATCAGATTAGTGTAGTTGTAAGCTTTTTAGTAGTATGTTTGTGTCTTTACCATTTATGGCTGTGTAATACTGGGCTTCACCTTTTTTGTAGCCTCAGCATAACTGTCTTTAAAATGGGAATAAAAATAACACTAAAAATAGTACTGACTTAGTAAGGTCGTTGTGAGGATTAAATAAATAATTCATATAAAGCACTCAGCACAATACCTGTTTGTTATGTAGGAAACTCTCAAAATTGCTATTATTGTGATTTATCTTCTGTTTGCATATATCATAAATCTACCTAGCCTAGCTTATTTTAATTTTTGTATCCTGATGATAAAAGTATTATGTATTCTAGAAATTTTAATAAGTACAGAATAATATAATTGGAAAAATGAATCTTAGCACATAATTCTACCATCCATAAATAAAAAAATACTAACTTTGCAATAAATTTCCAATTTATAAGTGTGAGGGCATATTTTATTTGTGCAAAGCACTTGGCACATAGAAGCTGCCCATTGAGTGGATGTTGGAAGATCTTATAATCAGGAACGAGCGACTAACAATATGGCTGCATTTGTACATAAATAAAAGGAAACCTTCTTTAAGGATGATCTCTGGGCCCCTTCCAAAGTAAAAACATTTACCCAAAATCAATAGACAAAATGAAAATGGAGATTCTATAGGTTATATGTAGGGTTCTTCCTATGCCATACTACCTCAATGCTCCTAAATATAATGGTATCTTTGGTCGCTCAGAATAAACTGTACAAATTTGCTGTCTTCTCTCTGGTGATTTTTTTATGTCCCTATTCTTTTCCTTTTCCTTTTAAATTCTTTTACACAGAATGATTAAAAACTATGTAAAAGCAGGCATTTGTATCTTCTCTTTCTTTTGGAGTCTCTGCTATCACTTAGTCCCAGACTTTGCACTCCATGGTCACACCCTCAATTTTAGGGACTGATAAACTGAGTCAGCACCCATTCCAGATCACTGACTTATGCTAACCAAGTAGAGACAATTTATGGAAATTAAAACTTTGTTTTTGGCCCAACATCACTTCCATTTAATTCCATCTAAAAAGGCAAGGAGCACGTTGGTGGCTCAGTCATTTGAGTGTCTAACTTGGTTTCGGCTCAGATCATGATCTCAGGGTTGTGAGATCAATCCCTACAGAGGGTTCTGTGCTCTGTGGGGAGTCTCTCCTTTTCCCTCTGTTCCTCCCCCTACTCCTGTGCTCACGTGCTCTCTCTTGCTCTGAAATAAATAAACTTTTTTTTTAAATATAGGGGAGCTCAGTTGGCCATTAGTTTTTTTCTACTTAGTCTCTCGCATCATATTAAAGATATCCATTAAGAAACTGAACTGCAGGGATGCCTGGGTGGCTCAGTTGGTCAAGCAGCTGCCTTCGGCTCAGGTCATGATCCCAGCGCCCTGGGATCGAGTCCCACATCGGGCTCCTTGCTCGGCAGGGAGCCTGCTTCTCCCTCTGCCTCTGCCTGCCACTCTGTCTGCCTGTGCTCTCTAAAAAAGAAACTGAACTGCAAGCAAGTGCCTCAGGTTGGGTCCATAAAACCCCATTCGCTGACCCCAAGTAGCTAGGAACACTTTTCATGATCAAGGTTGCATTAAGAAAGAAGGTGGTCTTCTGAGCCTCACTACTGGGTTAAATCCAGGATCCCCTTTCCTACTCCCCAATGTACCAATGTGCTGAACCCCTCCAAGCCTATTTCCTCATGTACCTGGCACATGGAAAGCATTAAATAAATGTCAATTATGATTAGTAGTAGTAGTAGTAGTAGTAGTAGTAGTAATCAAATCAACCCTAGTGATTGGTGGCCTAACAGTATCCCAGCCAAATATCAGTACTGCCATAGTCAAAGGTTATATGGGTATAACTTGAACCTCCACAAGTTACAGGTTTAATCATTCATTCTTTTGGTCACTGACAAATGTTTTTAAATACTGATGCTACTCAGATCACAATGTTAAGAACTGTAGAGAACTAAGAGGTGAATAAAGCGCACATCTTGCCTTAATAGTTTCATAATGCAGTAGTAGAAGGCTCGAAGGCTCAAAATCCCAGGTGGCATTAGGAGATGTCTTTTTGAAATGGATAACACAGTTAGTTACATATGACAAGATGTATAGAACCAATCTAAGCCTAAACTAATCAATAAAATGAGCTTCTTTCCATCCATGCAGACAGTAGTCAGTTCCCAACTTATGGTCTCATGAAGTTGTTCTCACAAAACTGAATGCCCAAAGTATTAAGCGTATACATGTGTTCTAAAAGAAAACATTACCAGCATTTTTATTAAGCCCATTGAGAGCATACAGGTTCAGCACTGCTGCATCAAAGACAGGTTTTTACATTTTGACCCCCTCAAGGGAAAAGGGAAAGTAGGAGCATGTAGCTGTGATGGATGGATGGATGGATAGATAGATAGATAGATAGATAGATGATAGAAGATAGATAGATAGATAGATAGATACATTTGTATTATATATATTTTTTATAATATGAAATGAAGAAACATAGAATCAAAGACACATAAACACATGTTGAGAGTCTTATAAAAACACAAGGCTCTGATCAGTCAGTAGGCTTCAGAGTCAAATTGACATGGTTTCAAATTCTAATCTTATCACAAGCTACTTGAACTATTATAAATTCTTAAAGTTCTCTGAGCTTCACGTTCTTCATCTGTATAAAGGAAGAGATGTTGTGAAGATTGCATGAGACTAACTATATGTATGGGAAATGCTTAAAGTAGTATATAGCATGCCATAAGCATTCAATTAAAAGTAGCTATTAAATCATTAATGGTCATTTTCAAGCATTGACTCCAGAATTACTGCCTACTCTATTTAGGCACCCTTAGGTCAGAGCAGACATGCTTGATGGTTTCATCTTGGCCAAAGAGCAGCAATGCTGCCAGGGTATCTGTGCTTGAGTCCCTGTTGTTGCTTCTGAAGACTGCCTGGTCTCCTCAGAGTTCGATGTAATTTTATTTCTGGACTTCAGATGTGTCTTTCTCCCTTGCGTGAATACTCCTACCTGCTTGCAAATCAACTTTTCAAAGATTGCTAACTAATCTAGAGGTAATCCCTGGTGATGACCCAATTCCCACCTGGACTCTCTCTCTGTTCCACCCTCTCCCCGGTGTCTCAAGAGAAACAACTGTAGGCCCTCGTGGGACCCATGTTTATGTCAAGGTGTAAAGTCCTACAGCTTGACAACATGGGTTCCTGTGTTGTTGTTGAATAGCTTGACTACAAGTTTATATCTGAATTTGAATCTGCTAAAGCCATTGTGTATCTATTTAAAAATCCTTTCACTTCATCTCTTTGCATTTAGGACCCACAACACAAAGCGGAAGGAAGCAGTGGAGGGAGAAACAAGGCCTAATTGGCAATTCCTGCTTAGACCAATAGACTCACCCTGTTTGTTTTGGAAGGGAAATGGCCTGAATGCTTTCCCCCACTGTTTGCATGAACCTACAAAGCATCTGATCCATCCAATTACATCCCATAGTACAGGCTAATGGATATTAAAATTACATGGGTCAGGGCTCAAATACAAGTACAGTTCTCTCGGCTTGAGTTAAATCAAGTATTTACTTTGAGACCAAAAGCACAAATTGTGGGCTGTTGAATCAGCTGGAGTTCTCAAAATAGAATTTGACCTGAATAGAGATAATTCCATGAAAACACTACTGGAAACCAAAATGCTTATCTAATCTATAAGTCTGGCAACATGTACACCATTGCTGATCGCTGGTACTGGTGAAAGAGTCTTAATTTTTACGTCTAGAGGAAATTAAGCCAAGAAAAAGAGTACCGTTTAGTTCAGAGGAAAGATGTTCATACATTTTTTATTTAAGTGATTCCATTTGAGCACTTGGAAAATTAGAGGGCCTTTAGCCAAAAACAGCTCTGTGTCACTCGGCTATGTGGAGCTTAACTAAAGCTTGGCCTTATCTAACTTCTCAGAAATACACTAACCAGAGACTCTGTATAAGAGTTCCAGAACTAGCATATGCCTACATGGGATTAAAGAGAAACCAAAGTGAAGAAAAGCAATTTAATCATAATGGAGAGTATAATAGTAATAGATACCAAGCCTGAGAATGGCCATTCCAGATTGTCAGAAAGAGCTTCAGGCTTACCATCACTAAAAGACCATTCCTAGTATGGGCAGGGAAGAGCTCTGGTAATTCCTAATAATAGTGAGAAATGAGATTCCTCCTGGAACCTTTAAAAGCTCACCTTTTTTTTAACAGTTAAAGGCACATAGTTCCACTGAGGAGGACAAGAGTCACTTCTTTTCAGAGAATTATATATCTTCTTAGACTTATTAACAGAATACTCAAATAAAATATTATTAGGTGGGCTTTTTAAATAGACTGAGGAAGCTCAGAAGTATGATTTCAAGAGTAACTACCATGCTTTTTCATGATCCTCATCCTAAAGATACTTAAAAGTAGGTGAAGAATGTGGGTGTGCATATCTATATCTATACACAGATATTCTCCATCCAGGGGCTCAGTGCCTAAAATTATATCCTACTCAACCTTGGTTTCCTTTTTCCAAGTCAAGTAGGAAATTTGTCCCTAAAAGGGCGCCCTCATGAACTTTTATCAGTCATTTACACCTGTCATTAGCTGCTTTTGAAAGAAATAGTGTGAGTCATTAGAAGCGGGAATTTAGTCACCTAAGTTCAAATGTTTAACTATTAGTTGGGGAAAGAGAAGAGCATGAAAAAAGGGAGTCTGGGGGAATGGAAAACCAACCTGGTCTTCTGAATAATGGTGATAAAGACCAGCCCTAAGCACAGCAGTTAGAGTTTAGGAGCCAAAAATAATCCCAGAATTCAGAAAAAGCTGCAAATCTCTAAACTACAAAGAAAATGAGCAACTTGCAACTCTTCTTGACAGAGATTATTTTTCTATTGAGATGACATTTGCAATTTTATTATACAATATATATCATTACATTAATTTGGGCTCCAGCCTCTTCTGCGGTCATCATGTCATATTAAAAATAAATGCAAAAAAATGAAAAAAAATTAAAAATTAAAAATAAATAAATAAATAAAAGTTTAAAAAATACTACATACATACATACATACGAGTGTGTATATATGTGTGTGTGTGTGTGTCTGTATATGTCTGTATGTGTGTGTGCATATATATGTAGAGAAAGAGATGCATATAGACATATACACCAATCCTCATTGTTCACAGAATCTGTATTTCCTAATTCACCTACTCACTAAAATGTATTCATAAGCCTAGATTCAATACTTGTGGCTCTCTCATAGTCATTTGTGGACATGAGCAGACTGGCAAAAATTTGAGTCTCTCAACACACATTTTCCCAATTGAGATTAGACAAGGCAATATTCTGCCTTCTTGTTTCCATTTTCATATTGTCATACTGTAAACAAGTGTCCTTTTTGTTGTTTATTTAGCACAACATATTTTGAATTTTTGTGCTTTTTGTTGGTAATTTCACTGTTTAGAATGCCATTTCACTGTTTAAAGTGGCCAAAGCACGGTGTGGGAGTTCTGTCTAATGTTCCTGAATGTCAGCAGGTTATGATGAGCCTTACAGAGAAAATATGTGTGTTAGATAAGCTTCATTCAAGAATGAATTATAGTCCTGTTGGCTGGAAGTTCATTATTAGTGAATCAACAATAGATATTGAGTAAGATGTCCTTAAACAGAAACACACACAAGCTTATGTATTGATTGGTTGTTGAAAATGTTTTGACTAGAGGCTTGCAGGAAAAAAAAAATCTTATATTTCCCCTGGGAGCCATGGTTCTGTATTCACTAAGTTAGTGTTCATGGAAAATTTAAAGAACATAACTACTGCAGATAATGAGGATTGACCATTGATATTTTTATTTGAAATAGTTTAAGACTCACAAGAAGTTGCAAAAATAGTAGAGTTTCTATGTATGCTTCATTTGGCTATCTCAACTGAAATATCTTATTTTCAAAATAAAATGTCAAAAAAAAGCCAGGAAATTAATGTTGATACAATACTGGTAACTCAAATACAGATCTTATTCTGCTATCACCAACACACACACACACACACACACACACACACACGTAGTCTATGGGATTCTATCATGTGTGTCAATTCATGTAGCCATCACCACAGTCAGCATGCAGAACTGTTCATCACCATATCCGGATGGCATCTGGGTGGCTCAGTCAGTTAAGCATCTGCCTTTGGCTCAGGTTGTGATCCCCGGGGTCCTGCCATCAGACCCTGCATCGGGCTCCCTCCTCCTTGGGGTGCCTGCTTCTCCCTCTCCCTCTGCCTGCTGTTCCCCCTGCTTGTGCTCTCTTACTTTGTTTCTCTGTAAAATAAATAAATAAGATCTTGGGGAAAAAAAAAACTGCTACCACTTAAATAGTCACACCCTCTCCCCAACCCTAGCTCCTAGCCCCTGGCATCCACTGATCTGTTCTCCTTAACTATGATTTTATTACTTGAAAGGTTATATAAATAGAAATATACAGAATATAACCTTTGACAGAAACTTTTCTCAATCAGTCTAATGCCCATGAAGTTCATCCAAGTTGTTAAATCTACTGAAGTTTTGTTTCTTCTATTTATGAGTAGTATTCCATTGTATGCGTGTACCACAGTCTGGTTTCCCATTTACCCATTGAATCCATTCGGATTGTTTCCAGTTTGAGGCTACTAAATATCAAGCTTCTCACCATATCTTTTTTTTTTTTAAGATTTTATTTATTTATTTGTTAGAAAGACAGCACGAACACAGGCAGACAGAGTGGTAGGCAGAGGCAGAGGGAGAAGCAGTCTCCCTGCTAAGCAAGGAGCCCGATGTGGGACTCGATCCCAGGACGCTGGGATCATGACCTGAGCCAAAGGCAGCTGCTTAACCAACTGAGCCACCCAGGAGTCCCTCACCATATCTTTTTAAGATTTAGTTAAAATTGGTTCAAGCACTGTACTCAGTAGATTGGGGAAAACCTGTATTTCTCCCTAGGACAATTGAAGTATGGTGTATGACTGAGCACTCATATTTTCTACCTGTTGCCTCTATCTCCAAGAATCTACTGATTTGTTGAATTTTTAAATGCTCTTCTAGCTTTTTGCCTTTCTTGTACACTAGTTTTTTTTAAGTTTTGTGTTACCCTACTCAGCACTGTTGTGGTCTTTTTATTCTCCAAAGTATTGCATTCCCACCAAAGGCTATGTGTGAGGGCCTTGGCTGAAGGTTCCATACAATAGAAAGGGATTATGTCACTATGGATTATAGCAGCATTGTACAAATAACTAGTCTGAATCGTTCTTGGACCTTTCTTGCATGAAGGATTTTGAGCAGTCTGTCAAGCAAACTCTTTCTTCTCTGTCTTCAGGTATATTTCATTCTTGTTCCTTTGACCTCATCACCTTTTCAGTCTAGCTCATCACCCAACAACCCATACACTCTCTGTCCATTTCTTATGCAAAAGTAGGATAATTATCTCTATCTCACTTTTGGCTCATTCTGTACTAACCGTGTAAGCAACAATTCCAGCATCAAACTGTCCACCCTTTAAAGAATTTTATAAAACAACAACTTTTTCTCCATAAGAGTTCATCAATCAACTCTTAAAGTACTTTGTTGTCCCTCTTCCATTCCATTTATAATGGAAGTCATCAGAAGTGTAGAAATTGTTCAACAAAAAAACTGCTTCATAGGCAATTTTGTGTCCTTAGAACCCATGCATGCTTCCAGATATTATAGTTACTTAAATAGCTACTTAAATTAGTTACCCTAATGAAAAGCTGCCTTTACAGCTTCCACTAAGGGGTGACCATGAGCCCATCCAATAATCATTCTAACCATTATACTCTCCAGTGTTTACAGCTTACTAGCTGCTTTGCAGAAAGATCTAGTGCACAGAGGGGTCAAGTCCCTCTGCCATGTCTGACAGAACCCAGGGAGCACAGGAAATGATTCCTGAAGAGTTCTGCTGTCATCTGTGAAGGGAAAGAGACCCTTCCCTTCACCTTCTACCTCTGTCCTCTTCCCTGTCCCCATTGCCCAATAAGTTCTGTCCCCCAATCACTGAGCACTCACTCCTTGCTCTGCTGGTGCCGAGGATACAAATGGGAGAAGTTCATGGCTCTGCCTCAAAGTGCTCCAGTCAACTGACAGAGCAAAATAGGTAAAAAAAAATAATAATAATCCTTTTTGGGGGTGCACCTGTTTGGTATAGACAGTTGAGTGCCTGACTCTTGCTTGTGATCTCAGGGTCTTGGGATTGAGCCCCATGCTGGGCTCCACACTCAGCATGGAGTCTGTTTGGGATTCTCTCTCCCTCTCTCTCTGCTCCTCCCCACTGTACATTCTCATTCTCTCTCTCTCTTTCAAATAAATAAATAAATCTTTAAAACAAAGGCTAATCATTTCAAAATGATACTTTTCCAGAGAGAGAGAGCACAGCTATGAGGGTTAAATTGCAGGTATTCAGCCTAACAAAATGCAAGCAAAAAAGTAATATGAGTCAAACTGGCAGCAATGTTGAAGGAAATGGGCCTGAATGAGGAGGGGTTGGAGCCAGTGGCTAGAAAGCAGATGCAATAATCTGGATTAGAAACCACATTCTTTACCAAGGCAGAGTTCAAGGAGATAGAGATGAGAGGCCAAATGCACATGAGTGCAGACTTAGCAGGGTTTCGTGACAGACTACAGTGTGGGAGTCAAGAGAGAAGAAACAGAACAATGTGAGAAGTTCCCAGCAGGGGAGGCAGGGAGCACTGTGTGTGTCTGAGAAAGAACAGAGTGGGAGGTACGGCTTGGGTGAGCAGAGAAGTAATATATATTTATTGTTTCCCCCTCTCCGAAGTGAACAATGTCTTTGGACATACAGGCATTCAAAGGGCAATCTTATATCTGATGGGCACATAGGAAGCACTCAATAACTGTTGGTTGAATGAAATACCATTTTGGAACTCAGAAGAGGATTGAAGCTATAACAGGAATTTATGGTCGCAAATGTAACCAGTCATCATCCAAGAAGCCTCTTGACCCCAAATTACATCACAGTCTTTCCCTTCTTCCTCTTCACAGCCCCTCTTCAAAATCCTTCTCCTCTTGTCCTCTCAGGAAAATACTTGAAAATGGTACTTGAAATACTTAGAAGTCACCCAAGCGTCTCTAATTTAATTGTTAAATTATTTCTATATAACTCTACATATTCATACTATGACATTTTTAAAAATATACTGAAAAAATGCTTTTGAACTTTTATTCCAATCTTATCTTCTCTTAATGAAGTGATTTCTCTTTATTAAAAGTTCTCTAACACAAAATAGCAGGATTTTCTCCAGCCCTGTGTCCTGTCAGGAGACTTAGTTACTTGCCACCTTTGTTTTATTTATTTATTTATTATTTACTTACTTATTTATGCTCAGTTAGCCACCGTATAGTACATCATTAGCTTTTGATGTAGTGTTCAATGATTCATTACTTGTGTATAATACCCAGTGCTCATCACAACACGTGCCCTCCTCAATACCCATCACCTGGTTACCCCATCCTCCCTCCCTCCTCCCCTCTGAAATCCTCAATTTGTTTCTCAGAGCCCGTAGTCTCTCATGGTTCGTCTCCCTTTCTGATTTCTTCCCCTTCAGTTTTCCCTCCCTTCCTCTATGGTCCTCCATGCTATTCCTTATGTTCCACATATAAGTGAAACCATATGCTAATTGTCTTTCTCTGCTTGACTTATTTCATTTAGCATAATCCTCTCCAGTTCCACCCATGTTGATGCCACTTTTGTTTTAAAAGTTCTGGAATTAGCTATTTACAATTCTCCCTTTTCCTCACTTTTCCTGAGAGAGATCAGATAGAACTAAATAGGGATATGGAATAAAGTTTACATTTCCAAGCACTTTTAATAGCTTCAGTAGTCCCTAGCTAGAGTCGACAATAAAAGGGATTTTACATGAAGTTAGGTATTAATCAGAAGCTTCCAGTTTCTTCCTACTGTTTAATTAAATCCCCTACTATTGATATCCCTACATTTTCCATGCATGTCTGGTTGCTGTGCTGATGACTAACTAATGTGCACCTGTTAATTCTTTCAGAGGCATTACCTGAATGAAGCTTTCCTTCATAGCATTTCAGGGACCTGGGAGGGAAATCTCTTAGCAAACAGCAATTCCTTCCCTCTTGCCCTTCAGCCTCTTCTATAGAGAGAAGTGCTTGTGAACTCACACCATCCAGCTGAACAGAACAGATGGCTCCTGGCAGAAAAAGAGAGCCATGTCTCTGCTCCCGAAGTTCTGAGGTGACTCTGCCTCCAGGTGGCCCCAGCAAGAAAAAATGTACCGCCCACTGGCCTAGAGCCTCTTTAACCATCTCACCCTCAGTGATTGCAAATCAAGAGCAGTTTGGATCCTTAGGGGCTCCTTGGCCTGAAAATAAAGAAAAAAAGAACATCAGTTGATTCCTCCCTTCTTTGGGGGAGAGACAAGCCAGGAACCACAAATTTTTCTTTCTCCTCCCACTATACAAGCCCATCACTTACCCAAGTTAACTCTGAAAATGCTTGGTTTGACTCTAGAAAGTGATATATATGTATACAGTGTTCACACAGTCCTTACTACATTCACCATGAATTTTATTTGATTACAAATCAATTTTTTCTTTACTTTTACTGAGTCTCCACTCTCTGTTTATATATGATATATGTCTTTAAAAAAGAGACACTGAGCCAATAAAAAGTAATCCAAAAGGTTTATTGAAAGTACACATAAAGTAAGATTATTCTTTTATAATGTAAGTTAAAATAATTGAAAAAATGCATATACAGTATGAAGAGAACCAATTTTAAAATAACGCAAAGGGAGTAAAATGTGCATGGAAAAAAGAAGTCAATAAAACCTACCAAACTCTTTGGTAATTGTCTTTAGGGAGGGGCAGGTAGACTTTGGGTCATTTTTTTTTCCCCTTCCTGCTATGTTTCTCCATTTTTCGCTTTTTCTTTAATGAGCATGTGTTTCCAAAATTTCTGCCTCCCATTTGCTCAGTAAGTAATGACATTTATGTGCCCTTTTGACTCTCTCGCAATTTTTTGGAATCGCCCCCAGGTTCCTCCAAAGCCTGGTTTCTCACTGTTACTCGGATAATGTGGGAAGGCCATAATTTGGATGAGTGTCCGGTCCTATGCTTCTGTAGTTAAAAATGAGGATGAGTGAGAGTGTGAGTAACAGAGTCACTAGAAAATAAGAAAAATGATTCATAAATGTACCCTGATAACTTCTCTTGCTCACTTCTCTAACTGCCCCTCCATATTTTAGCTTCAGTTAACTTTGTCATGTTTTTCCCTGGGGGGAATAACCCTGCTGAGGTCAGCCCTGTGCATTCCAAGTCCTTGAAATAGGCCATGTTATATCTCTAGTCCAAGAGTATATACAGTTCTTTAACAGAATCCAGAGGCCTTTGGGGTCCAAATACATTTGCTTTATTGCCCATTTTCTGGCACTCCCATTGCATTGGTTCTCTGACTAAAGAAAATATTTCTTCTGTATATTTCTAAGAAAAAATTCAGAAAGATATAGACAAGGGTCTAAGGTCAGTTTCAGTGATTTACTGGTGAATTCATTATGTAGCTTTTTTATATTTTTTATAGATTTTATGTATTTTTACATATTATATTTATGTTTCCTGCTCAGATGTGAACTGGATATAAAAATACAAGAGACAGCTCATGCTGTCAAAGGGTTTCAATGAGATTAAGGTCTAACAAGGCAACTTGATAGGAAGAGCAATTACCACATCCTCTGGATAGTGACCTGTGGGTAAACATAGAGGCTTTAAGAATACATGGTGGGTTGTCTTTCTCCAGTTGACTTATTTCGCTAAGCATAATACGCTCTA
>RCUC01098899.1:0-154431 GCA_003697995.1 Taxidea taxus jeffersonii | reverse complement strand
TTTTAATTTCAACTTGATTAGACTTTAGTTCTTTTATTTCTCCAGAAAGGGCTTTTATTTCTCCTGACAGGGTTTCTCTAATATCTTCCATGCCTTTTTCGAGCCCGGCTAGAACCTTGAGAATCGTCATCCTGAATTCCAGATCTGACATATTACCAATGTCTGTATTTATTAGGTCCCTAGCCTTGGGTCCTGTCTCCTGCTTTTTTTTTGTGGTGAGTTTTTCCGCCTTGTCATTTTGTCCAGATAAGAATCCGCTGTTCTCCTTGTTCAGTGAACTTGGTTTTGGCTGGATTTCTTTGATCTTCTGGGGGAGGGGCCTGTTGTAGTGATTCTCAGGTGTCTTTGCCCCAGGCGGAGTTGCACCGCCCTTACCAGGGGCCGGGCTAAGTAATCCTCTCAGGTTCGCTTTCAGGAGCTTTTGTTCCCTGAACGCTTTCCGTAGAGTTCCGGAGGACGGGAATGACAATGGCGGCCTCCCAATCTCCGGTTCAGAGGAGCCGAGAGCTAGGGGCCCCAGTCTTCAATGCGCCTTCATAGAAAAGCGTTTAATCCCTCCGGTCTCCCCAGTCCACGTTTGCGTCTGGAGACCGCGCACGCGCCCGGAGACCCCGCGCGCGCCCCGAGACCGCCCTCAGAGAAAATCGTGCGTAAGCAGTCCCGTCTCACTGGCTTCTGGAAACGTTCTGAGCTCACCCAGCCTGTGACCAAGCGTCTCTGTCTCTGGCAGAGTCCCACCTGGAGTCTCCGAACCCCGTAGATCCCTGAGCTCTCCCGGGTCAGAGTCTCCCCGGATCTTGTGGGGACCCCTCGCACAGAGCACCGGCCCATGCCACAGAGCACCGGTCCGTGTCACAGACCACTAGGAAACCTCGGCTCTGTCTCCGCAGCCGGCTTCCCCCCTCTAATACCTGTGAGCTCTGCGACACTCAGACACCCCCGATCCTTCTGTGACCCTGCGGGACCTGAGTCCACGTTGTCCTCGTGAGGTCTTCACCCCAGTTTAGCCTCTGGAGCGATGTCCCTCCATGGAGCAGACTTTTAAAAGTCCTGATTTTGTGCTCCGCCGCTGCCGGGAGCCGGCCCCTCCCCCTGGGGTCTATCTTCCCGTCGCGTTGGATTCACTTCTCCGCTGGTCCTACCTTTCAGAAAGTGGTCGATTTTCTGTTTCTAGAATTGTTGTTTTTCTTCTCTTCGATCTCCTGTTGGATTTGTAGGTGTTCGGAATGGTTTGATAGGCTATCTAGCTGATCTCCTGCTGGCTGATGTCGTCTCAGCCTGCTACTTCTCCGCCATCTTGACTGCTCCCCAAAATAGAGCTAATTTATGACCCAGCAATTGCACTACTGGGTATTTACCCTAAAGATACAAACGTAGTGACCCGAAGGGGCACGTGTACCTGAATGTTTATAGCAGCAGTGTCTACAATAGCCAAGTTATGGAAAGAACCTAGATGTCCATCAACAGATGAATGGATAAAGACGAAGTGGTATATATATGCAATGGAATACTATGCAGCCATCAAAAGAAATGAAATCTTACCATTTGCGACGATATGGATGGAACTAGAGGGTATTATGCTTAGCGAAATAAGTCAATCGGAGAAAGACAACTATCATATGATCTCCCTGATATGAGGAAGTGGAGATGCAACGGGGGTGGGGGTTAAGGCAGTAGGAAAAGAAAAAATGAAACAAGATGGGATCGGGAGGGAGACAAACCAAAAGAGACTCTTAATGTCATAAAACAAACTGAGGGGGGGAGGGGGGTTGGGAGAGGGTGGTGGGGTTGCATTATATGTTTAAATTAAAAAAATAAATAGGGGCGCCTGGGTGGCTCAGTGGGTTAAAGCCTCTGCCTTCGGCTCAGGTCATGATCCCGGGGTCCTGGGATCGATCCCCACATTGGGCTCTCTGCTCATTGGGGAGCCTACTTCCTCCTCTCTCTCTCTCTCTCTGCCTACTTGTGATCTCTGTCAAATAAAATATAAAATTTATAATATTTTTTTAAAAATAATAAATAAATAAATTTAAAAACACCTTTATATAAGACAGGTATTCTTATCTCTATTTCACATATGAGAAAAGAGAATCAGAGAACTAAGTGCTTTATTCAAGTTCACAATGTCAATAAATGACATAGAAAATCTTAAAACCAGTTGCTGCCATTCTAAAAATAATATTTACCACAGTACTCACTGTGGGTAAATTCTTTTTTTTTTTTTGAAGAAGTATGGACCTTGACTTCATCATTTCACAAACTGATGGAAGAAATGATATTTAACTAAGTAAAATACAAGTTAGACTCTGATGAGTACTAACATTAAGTTCCATGTCAAAGCATAGCATCCATTCTTTTTTTTTTTTTTTTAAAGATTTTATGTATTTATTTGACACAGAGAGAGATCACAAGTAGGCAGAGAGGCAGGCAGAGAGAAGGGGTGGGGAAGCAGGCTCCCGGCTGAGCAGAGAACCCGATGCGGGACTCGATCCCAGGACCCTAAGATCATGACCTAAGCCGAAGGCAGAGGCTTAACCCTCTGAGCCACCCAGGCGTCCCAGATAGCATCCATTCTTGATAAAAACATTCAGCAAAGTAGGGATAACTGGAATATACCTCAACATCATAAAGGCCATATTATGAAAGACCCACAATTATTATTATCCTCAGTGGGGAAAAACAGCTTTTCCTCTGTGGTCAGGAACAAGACAAGGATTCCATTCTCACCATAGTACTGGAAGTCTTAGCCTCAGCATCCAGAAAACAAAAAGAAATCCAAATCAGCAAGGAGGAAGTCAGACTTTGGTATTTGCAGACAATGTGATTCTCTATGTAGAAAACCCAAAAGATTCCACCAAAAAATTGCTAGAAGTAATACATGAATTCAGCAAAGCCACAGGATATAAAATCAGTGTGCAGAAATCTGTTGCATTTCTGTACACCAGTAACAAAGCAGCAGAAAAAGAAATCAGGGCCCTGATCCCATTTGCAATTGCACCAAAAACAATAAGATACCTAGGAATAAACCTAACCGAAGAGGTTAAAAGGTCTTGTACTCTATAAACTGTAGAATACTTATGAAAGAAATTGAAGAGGACACAAAGTAAGGGAAAAACATTCCATGCTCATGGATTGGAAGAACAATTGAAAAAATGTCTATATTACTCAAACAATCTACACATTTAATGCAAACCCTATCAAAATATCACCAGCATTTTTCACAGAGGTAGAACAATCCCAAAATTTGTATGGAACCACAAAAGACCCTAAATAGCCAAAGTAGTTTTGAAAAAGAAAAACAAAACTGGAGGTATCACAATTCCAGATCAAGCTATATTACAAAGGTATAAGAATCAAGACAGTATGGTACTGACACAAAAACATACATAGATCAGTGGAACACAATAGAGAACCCAGAAATCGACCCACAGCTATATGGTCTACTATTATTCAACAAAGCAGGAAAGAATATTCGATGGAAAAAGAAAATGTCTTCAACAGATGGTGTTGGGAGAACTGGACAGTGGCATGCAGAAGAATGAAACTGGACCATTTTCTTAGACCATTCACAAAAATAAATTCAAAATGGATAAAAGGCTTAAGTGTGAGACAGGAATTCATCAAAATCCTAGAGGAGAAAACAGGCAGCAACCTCCTTGACCTCAACCATAGCAACTTCTTGCTAGACACATCTCTGGAGGCAAGGAAAACAAAAGCAAAAATGAACTATTGGGACTTCATCAAGATAAAAAGCTTCTGCACAGCAAAGAAAACAGTCAACAAAATAAAAGGCAGCCTACAGAATGGGAGAAGATATTTGCAAATAGTCTTAACAGATAAAGGGCTAGTACCCCAAATCTGTAGAGAGCTTAATCAAATTCAACACCCAAAAATAAACAATCCAGAAAAGAAATGGGCAGAAGATATGAGCTGATATTTTTCCAAAGAAAACATCCAGATGGCTAACAGATACGTGAAAAGATGCTCAACATCACTCATCATCAGAGAAATATAAATTAAAACCAGGATGAGATACTACCTTACATCTGTCAGAATCACTAAAATTAACAACACAGGAAACAACAGGTGTTAGGATGTGGAGAAAGGGGAACTCTCTCATACTGTTGGTGGGAATGCAAACTGGTGTAGCCACTCTGGAAAATAATATGGAGCTTCCTCAAAAATGTAAAACTGGAACTACTTTATGACCCAACAATTGTACTACTAGCTATTTACCCAAAAAAATAAAGAATACTGATTCAGAGGGGCACATGCACCCCGTTGTTTATGGCAGCATTGTCAATAATAGCCAAATTATGGAAACAACCCAAATGCCCATCCACTGAGGAACAGATAAAGAAGATGTGGTATATATATATACACAGTGGAATATTAGCCTTCAAAAAGAATGAAAGCTTGCCATTTGCAATGACATGGATGGAGTTGGAGAGTATTGTAAGGGAAATAAGTTAGAGAAGGACAAATACCCTATGATTTCCCTCATGTGGAATTTAAGAAACAAAACAAGAACATACAGGAGGGAAAAAAAGAGGGAAACAAACCATAAGAGGCTCCTTAAGATTAAGAGAGAGAACAAACTGAAGGTTGATGGAGGGATGAGGGTTGGGGGTGAGCTAGGTGGGTGATGGATATTAAGGAGGGCACTTGATATGAAGAGCTCTAAGTGTTGTATGTAAGTAATAAATCACTGAATTCTACTCCTGAAACCAATATTGAACTGTATGTTAACTAAACAGAATTTATGGACACCTGAGTGGCTCAATCAGTTAAGCGTCTGCCTTCAGCTCAGGTCATGATCCCAGGGTCCTGGGATTGAATCCCACATCAGGCTTCTTGCTCAGCAGGAAACCTGCTTCTTCCTCTACCTCTGCATGCTGCTCCCCTACTTGTGCTCTCTCTCTCTCTCTCTCTCTGACAAATAAATAAAATCTTAAAAAATAAATAAATAGAATTTAAATAATAATTTGAAAAGAAAAAAATTTCCATGTCAGTCTAATTTATGCTGGTAGCCCCAGCCTTAGAGCAGTGCCTGGCACATAGTAGGCAACTCACTGTATATTGTCAGATAGGTAAATAAATGAATGGATAAGGATAAGATATAATTCAAGTATGTACTGGAATCACAGAGGTTAAAGTAATTAGAGGGATGAGAGCAATAATTTGAGATGAAGCTGAAGATGAGGATAATTTCCAAATAAAATAGGTACATTAGGATATTCCTAACAAACTTTCAAAATGTACCAGAGACCTGGAGACAGGCAATTCCAATATTCTGCTGTAACTAGAATGAGAAGAGGTAAGTCTGGGGAGAGGCTAAGGCCAGATTTGGGAGGCATCTTAACTGAATGTCTTGTTAAAAAGTCTGATTTTTTTTATAAGTGGTAAGTATGTGAGTTTAATTATAGAATAAGCCCTTTATATACTACGCCTCTACCTCTGTTACAATATTTTATTTTAATTTTATAACTCTAATCAGATCCTTAGAAGCATTGTGAATGTTCTTTTTTTTCCTTTCAAGACAGATGAACAGGTGAACATCAGAACAGCCAAACATCCAGTAGCCTTTGGCATTCCGATGATTATAATGAAAATTTGAAATTATGTCTTTCCTTGTGAATAGTCAAGCTTTAAGAAACATTAACTTAATATAGTCTTCATTTTTTTTAAGATTTTATTTATTTGACAGACAGAGATCACAAGTAGGCAGAGAGGCAGGCAGAGAGAGAGGGAGAAGCAGGCTCCCCGCTGAGCAGAGAGCCCAATGCAGGGCTCAATCTCAGGACCCTGGGATCATGACCTGAGCTGAAGGCAGAGGCTTAACCCACTAAGCCACCCAGGCACCCCCTTCATATTTTATTTTGTAAATAAAATATACTTAGTTTTTGATTTTAAAAATAGGGTATTTTAAAATAGTACTGGGAAAACTGGACAACTACATGCAAAAGAATGAAACTGGACCACTTTCTAACACTATACACAAAAATAAACTCAAGATGGATTAAGGACCTGAATATGGAACCTGAAACCATAAAAATCTTAGAACAGAGGCAGTAATATGTCTGACATGGTCATGGCAACGTTTTTCTAGATAGGTCTCCTCAGGCAGGGAAAACAAATGCAAAAATAAACTATTGGGACTACATCAAAATACACAGTGAAGGAAAGCATCAACAAAATAAAAAGTCAACCTACTGAATGGGAGAAGATATTTGCAAATGATATATCCAATAAGAGATTAATATCCAGAATATATGAAGAACTTACACAGCTCAACACCAAAAACCAAACAGTCCAATTAAAAAATGGGCAGAAGAGCTGAATAGACATTTTTCCAAAGCAGATATACAGATGGCCAACAGATACATGAAAAGATGCTTAGCGTAACTAATCATCAGGGAAATGCAAATCAAAACTACAAAGAGATATCATTTCACACCAGGCAGAATGACTAGTTATCAAAAAGATAAGAAATAACAAGTGTTGGTGAGGATATGGAGAAAAGGGAACCCTCATAAACTATTGGTGGGAATGCAAACTGGTACAAGCACTATGGAAAACGGTATGAAGGTTCTTCAACAAATTAAAATAGAAATACCATATGGCCCAGTAACTGCACTAGTGGATATTTACCCAAAGAAAATGAGAAAACTGGTTCAAAAAGATAAGTGCACCTCCCTGTTTGTTGCTACATTATTAAAATAGCCAAGATATGGAAGCAATCTAAGTGTCCACTGATAGAGAAGATGTACATACATACACAGAGAGGAATATTATGCAGCCATAAAAAGGATGAGATCCTACCATTTGTGACAACATGAATGGACCCAGAGGGTATTATGCTAAGTGAAATAAGTCAGACTGAGAAAAAAAAACACCCTATAATTTCACTTATATTTTGAAACTAAAAAGCCAAATGAAAAAATAAAAAGCAGAATCAGACCTATAAATACAAACAAATTGGGGTTGCCAGAAGGAAGGGGTGGGAGGATGGACAAAATGGGTAAAAGGTAGATACAACCTTCCAGTTATGGAACAAATAAGTCACAAGAATAAAGGCACAGCATAGAGAGAATAGTCTGTGGTACTGGAATGGCATTGCTTGGTGACAGATGGGAGCTACACTTTTGGTGAGCATACTATAACGTATAGAGAAGTTGAATCAGTATGTTGTACATGTGAAAGTAACGTGTCAATTATACTCAAATTTAATAGAATACTATTAATTTTTTTTCAAATTAAAATTTAAAAGAAGTTATCCAAAAAGTGAAAGAGCAGGCAGTCTTGTTAGTCTTCTTTAGTTCTAATTCAGGTCAGTTGCAGGTGCCATGATGGGTGCTTTACTCCATATGTGACTTCCATCAGTCACCTCCATTGGTGACATGCCCAACACTGTCATATACCAGGGAGATAAGAAAATGCTGCATTGAACTATATTTGTTTGTTTGTTTTTTATTAATGTGAGGGCAGTTCACTAAGACATGACTGCTCCCTCCTACCATGTACAACCACTGTTGTGGGGAAAAAGGGAAAGCAGGGAGGAGGCATGAATATAAGAGAGAAAAGTGTTAGAAAAGTTATGATTTTATAATGTGTAATTACTTGAACTATCTCACAATAAGATTAAATTTTTCTTTGTCAAAATATTTAGTTTAAACCCCTTAAAAAGCAAATTATGAAAAGTTTTTAAATTGGGGAAAATTAAAACAAAAGTAGGTATGGGCATGGTCACTAGGGTAAATCAAAGTTGTATATATTATGCTGTTAGTCCTAAAGCTAAAGGATAGCTAAAGACCTATTTAACACAATATCATAAGAACTAGGAAATAAGATGAGTCATAGTGTTCAATATATGGTATTATATATGTATTCATATTCATTCAATATGTATGGTATTATATAGTGTTCAATATATGGTATTAAGACAACGAGGAAGCTAGCTAGAAAAATTTTAAGTTGAATCTGTACCTTACATCCTGGTATGCCAGGGATATATTCCAAATAGATCAAAGGTTCAAATGTGGGGGGAAAAAAGCCATTAAAATACTACAGTAAACCTAGGAGAGTTATAACCTTGGCAGGGGGATGGGGATATAAAATTCAGAAGCCTTAAAAAATTCTAATTACATAAAAGTGCAAAATTTCTGTGTAGTAAAAATGATGATAAGCAAACTCAAAAGACCAATGACAGTTCATATCATACTTTTTATTCTAATTTTCCTAATATAGAGGATTTTAAGAAATAGCACAGAATTAGATAGTTCACAAAGAAAATATAAACACTTCTTAATTTGATGAATCAACTTCATTTAAGAGAAATGGACATGGAAATTATAGTATCAAACCATTTTCTGACTTTTAGAATGAAGAAAATTAGCACTTTTGCTGTGTTTTTCAAACTTTTTTGACTGTGACTGAGAGTAAGAATTTCTTTTTACTTTGTAACCCAGTATACTCACACATACAAAACTGAAACAAGTTTCACAAAAGAATACTTACCATTATTACATGATGTACTGATATTTCCTATTTTTCACTTTCCTCTCTTCTTCGTTTTGTTTTCTAATGCTGATTGTAAGCCACTAAAAATATTTTTCTAGGTTGCCAGGAGAGAAATCTAGTTTGGAAAACAGTTCTCCATTGAATATATATTGGCAATGGTTAGGATACTTCTGGTGCCCCACCTCATATCCTCTTGGCCTGTGTAATAACTCTAGCCCATTGCTGCAGGATCTAGCTGCATGTGCGTAAAGTCCACAGCACTTTCCCTCAGCCACATCACACATATTTCTCACTTTCTGGCCTAAGTCTTCACTGTCACTCAACACAGGGTACCTACAACTCAGTAATTCTGACGCCTATGCAAACCTGGAAGTAGAAGGAAGTTAACACCCCAGGGGATAAGCCTTGATTAATGGGAGATGGGAGCCAGTGGTTAAACATTACCTGTTTTGTCCCTAGGGCAGAATAACTCAAAGTGCATTCTCTGTGGCGCTTCAGAGGGTCCCCAGCAGGACTGAGCCCCAGTAGCCGATAATAGTGAATGCTGTATCAATGTGTGTCAAACTTTAATATATACACAAAACACTTCAGGTTCTTGGTTACATGTAGATCCTAATTCAGTAAGTCAGGGGTGGAGCCTGAGATTTTGTATTTCTAATAAGCTCCAGGCGATTCAGATAGTGTGGCTCACACTGAGTTGTAAGGACCTAGAAAACATATCCTTCCATTGGCTTTCCGTCCTTCCCTGTTTCACCCCCTAATACCTCAGATTTTCTTGGGATCACTTCTCAAACTATCTGCATACAAGCCTGTTTCTCAGGCTCAGGGGTTAGGCAGAATCCAGGCTAAGACAAGTTGTAATGACGCATTAATTCTTTTTCTAAGAATTCATCCTATAGAAATGTTCCCATATGTATAAAATAATTTTATTTACAAGATCTTTCATTACAACATTATAACAGCAAAAAACGGAAACAATATAAATATAAGTAGAGGGTTGGTTGAATGACTTACTGTATTGTGGGCTATTATATAGCTGTTAAAACAGTAACAAGGCTCTTTATATTCAGATAAGAAAAATATTTAAGATGTATGCTAAGCATAAAGGGTGAGGATAGAGTATCATTCATATTAATGCCTCCATTAGATCAAAATAAAGATAATATGACATATATTTCTTGTGTGTGTATGTATGAAATAACTCCGGAAAGATACAGAAATTAAATAATATTGATTGGGAGGAGGGAAAATGGTGGCTTGGGGACAGGAAAGGGAAGGAGACTTTTCTTAGTACTGTCCTTTATATATTGTTGAAGTTTGGAGCGTATGTTAATTATTGGATTAAAATTTTTTGTGTTTGGTCTAGAAATGTATTACATTTTCTTCCTTTCAGCCTTTTTTGAATGCTAACATTGAATGTTATATATTCAGATCAGTATTGGAATAAGATCACTTACCACCTATGTTATCATTTATGTCCATATTTAGTTTTCCAACAGGTTCCAACAAAAATTATTACTATACTTTATATCTGTATTTTTAAAAAAATTATTGTCCTTGGAACACTGAAAAAATTAAATAAAAAAATTGTCATAACACAAAACATTGTGTATAGTAAGCACTTGGTAGCTACCTGCCCAGTTTATCTGAATTATCCTACATTTGGCTTCACCACCAGAACAGTGCCTATAGTAGAGCAAATTGAGCTAATGGCCTAAAAGCACAATTACTCAGGATGTCACCAGAGGAGGAAAGGATGATGGTACCAAAAAATAAAAATAAAAAAATTATAGCAATGTATGATAAATTAATAAAGCAAGGGAAATATATAATACATTTAAAAAGAATTCTTGGGAAAAAATAAAAGAATTCTTGGTAAGTGGGTAAAATGTTAAAAGTTTTGTTGTTCAAGGAGAGGGTATTATGCTAAGTGAAGTAAGTAAATCAGAGAAAAACATTTATCATATGATGTCACTGATCTGTGGAATTTGAGAAACAAGTCAGAGAATCATGGGGGAAGAGAGGCAAAAATGAAATAGAATGAAACCAGAGAGAGAGAGACAAACCATTAAGAGACTCTTTTTTTTTTTTTTTAAGATTTTATCTATTTATTTAACAGAGAGAGATCACAAGTAGGCAGAGGGGCAAGCAGAGAGAGAGGAAGGGAAGCAGGCTCCCCACTGAGCAGAGAGCCCCACCCGGGGCTTGATCCCAGGACCCTGGGATCATGACCTGAGCTGAAGGCAGAGGCTTTAACCCACTGAGCCACCCAGGTGCCCCCCATTAAGAGCCTCTTAATATCAGGAAACAAACTGAGGGTTGCTGGAGGGGAGGCAGGTGGGAGGTACGGGGAGGCTGAGTGATGGACATTGGGAAGGGTATGTGCTATGGTGAGCACTGTGAATTGTGTAAGACTGATGAATAACAGACCTCTACCCCTGAAACAAATAACATACTATATGTTAATTTTTAAAAAAGATAAAAAATGTTTTGTTATTCAAGGATTAAACTCAATTCACTTTGGGAATTCACATATAGACTCTCACCTTCTGGTGATGCTAAGAAATGAACAAATATTTGAGGGTCTACTATGACCCAATTCTATAGTAGGCCCTGGGGATATAGTGGTGAGCCAAAACAGACATGGTTTCACACTCAGTAAACATAAAGCCTAGTGAGAGACAGATATGAATCAAGGAGTTGTGTTCATGATCAAATAATTACAAATGAGTCAAGTACTCTAAAGAAAAGGGACAGGTTTTCTGATAGCATATAAAAGGAATCTGATGTGGGGCTAGAAATCAGGGAAGGTAGAGTTTGAGTTGAGATCTGAAGCATACAAAGGATGTGCAAAGTTTACATCATGCAGCCTTTGTTAAGAATTTCAGTCTGTCATTTCCAGATATTTATCAGTTATCTATTGCTCTGTAACAGACTACTCCAAAACTAAGTGCCTTAAAACTACAGTTTATTATTTTTCATAATTTTGTGGATTAAGTGGGTGATTCTCCTACTGATTCTTCTGAGTTCCTTCCCACTCTGTGTGGTCTTTCTTAACCCAACTTCTTCATGGCTTTGCAATCCCAAAATTTCAAGAGCATAAAGACAGAAGCTGCAGGGCTTCTTGAGACCTTGGCTCTGGAACTAGCACAGTATCACTATTTCTTTAAGCAGGTGAAAAGGCCAATCTAAATTCAAGGGATGAGTAAATAAATTCCACTTCTCGATGAATAGAGCTACAAAGAATTTGTGGCCATGTTTTTCAATCTACCATAATCTATTGGGTAACTATGTACTCATTAGTTATTTACTAAGCATTGCTTTAAGAACTAGAAATCAAATATGAATAAGATCCAGTAATGTAGGGGCGCCTGGGTGGCTCAGTGGGTTAAAGCCTCTGCCTTCGGCTCAGGTAGTGGTCCCAGGGTTCTGGGATCGAGCCCCGCGTCGGGCTCTCTGCTCAACAGGGAGCCTGCTTCCTCCTCTCTCTCTGCCTGCCTCTCTGCCTACTTGTGATCTCTCTCTCTCTGTCAAATAAATAAATAAAATTTTAAAAAAAAGATACAGTAATGCATGTATATGTTGCCATTTTTTTTTCCTTTTCCTTGGAGCACATGGTACTTGTAAGTTATCATTCTATCTTCCATAGGGATCAGTATTCATGAATATTTTTTTCCTGTGGCATAAAAATGAATCATCATTAAATGAATAAAATATAAAGAGTCTTACCTAATTAGAGAGGAGGGAAAAAAATCACTGGAGAATATAAGTAATTTTTAACCTTCCTAAATTTATAATAAAGTACATGTATTTCATAGTCAGAAAACAAGGTTATGTCAGTGTAGCTATACAGTTATGAATGATATCTATAAGCACAAAAACTAATTCAGTAGTGAAAATCTCAGGTCAAGTTTTTCTCTGTAGTTACATTATACCTCTGTTCTCAGGTTTGTTTTAGTGATCTTTTAGAGGTGGTTTGTTCCCAGCTCAAAGTTTGCCCTTTTGGATATTTCTGAATGAATGAATAAATAAATATTATAAGTAATGACAAAGACATTAGCTACCTGGAATTTTGTTTCTTGTTTTTTATTTTTGCAGAAAACGCCATAAGAAAACAAAGGTATTTTATTTGCTTAAAAAGTTATATTATGAATAGTAATCTAACATTTTTTCCAATTTTTTTAAAATTGTAAGAATGATAAGAATGCTGCTTTTATTCTGATGGAAAGTGACAGGCTAATCATCAGTTTACCCAGAGTGAAGTGGACAGAAGTAGCACTGACTATGGCATCTCAGCTGCAAGAAGAATGTATTGCCTTTATTATAGAAAACTTCTCCAAGATCATTCAAAGTGAAAATTTTGCTCTTCTCTTACAGGTACTATGTCTAAAATTATATCCTATATTTAGCCCCATCTTTGTGTTCTGATTACCATTATGTAAGAGTTTTTAAACACAGGTTGCCTTTGATTAAATTAGTGTGACTTAAATAAATTCCATAGCAGATGGCATGCTTGCATAGGATTTAGAGCAATGATGGACAGGATTTTTGGCTCACAAGATAATGAAGGCAGGAGGGGACAGTTTGAATGCACTGGCAAGGCATAATGTAACTCTGGCCAGCAGTAGTCCTCAATCAGCATAAGCCATATTTTAGAAACCAGTCATAAAGATACTGTTTTGTCAGTAATACAGTTACAATCAATGCAAAATTCTTGGTCTTATTGGGGACCCACTTGTTCTAAATTTAGTTATTGAATAAAGAACCTTGATTATTTATTTCTAGTTCCATTTTTAGGACTATTTTGGCTTCTAGGAACAGTGTATATGTTGTGTGCAGATTTTTTTTAAAGGAAAGGGATTTTTATAATAATAGTTATTATTATCATAATTATGTAATTATAATAATTATTAACAGAGAAAATAAGATTTCTGGTTGACTTCATATGGCCATTTATGATGAATGGTCTGTTATTAAGCCAGACTTTCACATTTCTTACACATTTTACATGTATTCCTATTAAATATAAATTTTTGTGTTTTGTAGTCACAAGCAATGAGCAGCACAGCTGATCTATTGGACAAAATTTTAAAAGCAATTGAAGAAAACATTACCACAGAGAATAGTTGCTCTCTTCTTATGGCTCTGGACATGTTACTGAACTCTGACAGTACAAAGGAAATGGTATTGAAAGTGATGCATTTAAATGATATAATATTTGAATTGTTTTAAGATTTTAAAATATATGCACATCTTAAATGTTGCATGGTTCATTGAAACTAGGTAATGGGGGGCGCCTGGGTGGCTCAGTTGGTTAAGCTACTGCCTTCGGCTCGGGTCATGATCCTAGAGTCCTGGGATCGAGTCCCATATCAGGCTCCCTGCTTGGCAGGGAGTCTGCTTCTCCCGCTGAGCTCTCTCCTGTCATGCTCACTCTATCTCTCTCTCTCTCTCTCTCAAATAAATAAATAAATAAAATCTTGAAAAAAAAAAAGAAACTAGGTAATGGGGATTGGTTGTAGTCCCTACTTTCATGTCTATTTGGAATTTTTCATAAAATAAAAATTTTTTAATTCCATTTACTTCTAAATAGACTTACTGTAAAAGTTCAGAATTTGGCAGTTTGACTCACTAATTCTAAACATAATTTGGTACTTAACAATATTAATTGGTATAGCATACCTCTAGTATTTCTCCCTTGACACTGTATTAAATTTCCTAAGAATAGAATGTACAGAAAATTTTAAATAATTTTTAAATAATTTTTAATAATCTTTTTTATTTTATAATATATTCTTAATCCCTTTTTACCCTCAGAAAATCATATTTAAAATTGGATTGACTAGGAAAAAGCAAAATTAAAATATTACTTATTTTGAAATACACTTAATATTAGTAAGCTTATTGCAAATTATTGACAGATTTCATTTGTTCAAGAAGAATGATAAAAAAATTTCATCATATTTATTACTATTATATAGAGTATTTGACCTTGTAATGTCATAGTTGATTTGAAAAGGCTGTAGAAGATATTTATGTAAAGGCTCTTGCTGATTTAAAATAATGTTTGGTTGAAAGGATAAGGTTTAGCTTCCTGTTCACTATAAAATTCTGTTTTTGAAGAGTAAGCCTTCATAAATAACATATACCCGACGATTTTAAAAATCTAAGTGATGACATCATTGATCTAGCTTAGGAGTAAGTAGATTCGGAAAGGAATAATGACTGGTTGCTATGACAATGTGGCTCTCACCAGCTGCTGATTTGTTGCTTGAACACAGGGTTTTACGTGCAAGATCCAGGCTCTGCGTGATAAGCTGTGGATCTTCCTGGTTCAGTCTTTCTATGCTGTTCGTCATACAGAAAGCTGGAAGCTGATGAGCACAGATGATCAACAGAAAATCCAAGCAGGTATGTTAGCCTTGAGATTTTTTTTATTCTTATTTTATGATCTCTGTGACAAGGGACCTTTTGAGGGGATGCTAATAAGTGGTAGGATTAACATTATTTGCTTCTGTTCAATAATAGCTTGCTAATTGAAACTCATGATAGTATGTTTAGGCAGTTTTAATAAATCATGCTTGGCTGTTCTTGGAAAATGACTCATCTCCTTTATATATGTATTTATCAGTTTTTAATCCTACTCTATAGTAGCAGCAGTGTTACAACCAAATTTGCTTAAAAGCATTTTTATAAAGAGGTTAGAAGTATAGGAAAATGTAATTCACATAGAACATATTACCAAACATACTTTCTCTTCCTTTTTAAATATTTGCTATAAAGCTTTTCCATCTTTTGCATAATATTTCTTGTGGTTTTATCTAAACTAGATGGCTTTATTTCACAATTGATTGGTTCAGTGATACGGTGTGTGCTATTGCAGAGTGTTCCTCAGGAGCCGCACAGTGCTCTCTGACATTTAATAGGTACCATTTAAAACACTAGCATTAAAAAAAGATGTGTATTGCTCAGAATGTATGTTTGTTTCAAAAATATTAAGATAAAAATGTTGAGGGTGTGGAACCAAAAATGGCTTCATGACTATTTTTGGGTTAAAGCAGGTGCTTTAGAGAAAATATTTGCAGATTCAGCAAGTATACTTTTAAAAACATTTTAAGAGACTATATTTTAGAAAGCAAACATTTTTTACTATAAAACACAAAAGCCATATGTGATATATTCTTGATACTACATAGATATGTTAAATTCTTTAATGGAGTAGTCAGAATATGATTTGCTCTGGCTTGCATTATGAGCATAACATGATTGTGTAGCTAGATGTGAGCTGAGGAGCACTTTTCAAAGAAATTCCAACAAAATAATAAAAGAACAAAATCATGAAACAATGAAAATCAAGGTCTTCAGGAATTTGAGATTTTTTGTGTGACTATTGTGACTATTTCTGTACTGATTTTTGGATGACAGTTAATTTTTACTACAAAATCTATTCAATGTGAAGAAATAAGATTGGCATTGCATGAGTAGGTGTCATTCAGCTCTCTTCTGATTGGTAGTAAACTTTGTTTTTCTTCATTTTAGAGGATTTCATAGTTAAGTTGTGCCTTAAACAAGATTCTTTATCTTTATTCTATAAAGTGCTAATTAAAAATACATACAAATACACACGTAAAACAAAATGTATTGGTAATTGTACTGATTGTCAAAAAGAACTTTTTTCTATCCCATCAGTGTAATAATATCTTTTTTATAATCTTCAGTATGTTGAGTTATAATGAGTCCTGACTTATGGATAGTTACTGCATTGGGAAACCCCAGATAAAGGAGTGATTCTAGATTGTCTTTGTTATAGCATTTCTTACATTCTGATTGAGTTACTCACCTTTGGGAGAAATCTTATATTAACTTCTTTTTGTATAGGATTGTGCAAAGTCATTTGCTTACTATAAATCAGTCCTTATAATGCCATTTCTAGGATCCTGCTTTGTGTTATAGCACAGATCCTATAGGATACAAATAGAAGATGCAATGGGAGTGTTACATATAATTTAATATATTTTTCATTGGCTGTTTTAGTAAATATCAAATAATTTTTTGGGATTGTATTTTTCCAAACTATGGTTTATATAGTTTGAAATATAACCCTCAAAAGAAAGAACTATATTAGCTGAACTATATTTATAGCTCTCATCCCATTATTTCTTTATATTTTCCTGACGTCATTCAAATTCTTATTTGAAGAGCATAAAAACATGAGTTCTCCAATAATTCCCATATAAACCTAATCTAGAAAGTGAATTCTTAGGTTATTCTGAAAAGGACGACATGGGTTTGAGGATTGTTTCTTGTTTTATTTTCAAAAGAACCTAATTTTTTTCTCTTCTCTTTCCTTCTTCCTCATGATATCTCTGCAAAAGCAGGAAATATTTGTAGTTAATTTCAGCAAAGTATTTTTACATTTTTTAGGATAGGTACCTTCTCATATTAATGGCTTATAAAATACTACATTTGCCACAATCTGTAGTTTTGAAATTTAGAAAACTAAATGAAACCAGTTATCTATAAAATTTCACAGCTTGAGAAAATTCTATTTTTTTGTAAATTTATGAATCCTCTCATGAGATTTTACATTTCTTATTTATTAGTTTTAATTATGTAAAAGCCATAGAGACCAGAAAATAAGACTGAAAATGGGGTTCTTTAAAAAAAAAAGTTCTAAAATATAATGGAATTACTTGTGTATACTAGGTTGCTTTTAGCCTTTCTTAAGTTACTTCCATTAAAACATAACCTTTTTCTGCTAGCGTACTGTTTTCCTTCTACTTTTATGGTAATGATAGTGTTTCCTATAAAAATAAATTGTTTCTTTCTACAGCTGCATTTGACAAAGGTGATGATCGAAGACTTGGCAAGAAGCCTGTATTCAGTAGTTCTCAGGTAAATTTTTAAAATTTCATGGGTCTGAATGAAAAAGGATGCTAAATAATTTAAATTTTATTATTTTATATTTCAGTGATTATTTAAAGTATTCACTAAAGCTGTTTCTTTTTTTTTTTTTTTTTTTAATTTGACAGACAGAGATCACAAGCAGGCAGAGAGGCAGGCAGAGAGAGAGAGAGGAGGAAGCAGGCTCCCCGCTGAGCAGAGAGCCCGATGTAGGGCTCGATCCCAGGACCCTGGGATCATGACCCGTGCCGAAGGCAGAGGCTTTAACCCACTGAGCCACCCAGGCGCCCCTCTAAAGCTGTTTCTTAAAATAATTTTGAGTCTTTCTTCAATCAAGCTAATATTCTATAAATTTTTAAATGATGTGAATTTTTAGTATCCAGCTGGCATAGGAAGTGAAATATTCTGCCTTTTTTATTTCCTTGAAAACCTTTTTGGCAACTAACATATTGGAGTTATTCCAACAGATCAGAAGTTGTCTAAAATTCTAGACCTAATTCAATGTCTAATTTTCTAATTAACCTACTTCTTAAAGAAGATTTTAGTTGTCCCAGTTTTCTCTATACTAATATTTTAATTCACATAATACATTTTTGGTGTGAAAAAGGCAATTCATACCAAGAGTATAGTTAGTTGTGTTTTACTTTAAAAGTTACTTGCTGTATTTATATGAGGTATATGAAGTAGTCAAACTCAAAATAGCGGTTGCTAGGGGCTAAAGGTATAAGGAAAGGGGCAGTTTTTCAGTGGGTATAGAATTTCAGTTTAACAAGATGAGAAAGTTCTAGAGATTTGTTGCACAAGGTCTATATAGTTAACATTATTGTATTTCCCACTTAAAAATGGTTAAGATGGTAAATTTTGTCATTTTTTTTTTACCACTTCCCACACACAAATGACTTGGTTATATTTGTTACAATGTGAGCCATTTTTCTTCTACTAAGCATGAAACACTTAGACTCCCTGCTGACCATTCTTAGGTATATTGTACAGTTCCACAGAAAATACTCTTAGGACATTTTTCTCTATGTACTGGTTCCCTCCCTGTTATCCCCAGTGGTTTTTGTTGTTGTTGTTTGGTTTTGGGTTTTTTTTTAGGCCTCCCAAGAATTATTTTATCTTCCTTTCTTTCTGCTCTTCTACTCACTATTATCAGCTAAGCTTGTCCTCTTTTCTTGCCTTAATAGCAAAAGAGAACAGAGTCTCATTGTTCTTGCTCCCCTCAGGTGGCCTGAGGGTTTATACTGTTAACCATGGTGGGAAGAAAATAGGGTAATATTGTAATATTGTTTCCCTCATAAGGGCAGAATACTGACAGGGGTGCTCGGCTTGGAATAATAAGAGTTAAAATCTTGAATTCACTTTTTCTTTCTTTTTTTTTTTTTTTCTTCTTCTTTTTCTTAATCCTTACCTAGATTTTCACTGGTTTTGTGAGGGAGTGAAATGGAAAAGGTGTGGCCTCCATAAGGCCAGAAGGCTGAGCACAGGATACAGATTTCCTGGGATCTTTTAGCATCATTCTTTATCTTCTAAGGTGTTTTTTCCTACTTCTACACAGGAGCGGGAAGTGTGTGTGAGTGTGGGAGGAAGCCTCTTCAGCCAAATGCAGGATTGCAGCACTGCTGCACGGCACAGCTGCCAGGACAGTGCAGCCTTTACGTGGCGTTTGTTATCTCTGCCATCTGTGAGCTAGCTATCTGTAAAATGGACTAATAAAAACTAGCAGAATTCTTGGGAAAATTAAGTGAAATAATTTATGTGCAATTATTTGGTACGTAGTAAGTGCTCAATAAGTATGGAATGAGTAGATGTGTTTTACAAGATGAGATGAGATCTGGAAGTGGGAGAAAGATAGTGAGATAAGACAGAAAGAAAGGTTTAAGACTGAGAGAAAGGTTTAAGAAGAGTGCTAGTGGGGCATCTGGGTGGCTCAGTGGGTTAAAGCCTCTGCCTTTGGCTCGGGTCATGGTCTCAGAGTCCTGGGATCAAGCCCTGCATCAGGCTCTCTGCTCAGCGGGGAGCCTGCTTCCTCCTCTCTCTCTGCCTGCCTCTCTGCCTACTTGTGATCTCTGTCTGTCAAATAAATTTTTTTTAAATCTTAAAAAAAAAAAAAAGAGTGCTGGTATCAGAATACTTAAGGTAATGTCTGGGACTTGTTTCAAAATAAAAGGGAAGTTAATATATGAAATAAAATTAGCCAAGAGCTGATTGCTGTTAAAGCTAGACAATAGGTACATGGGGGTTCATTATACTAGTCTATCTTCTTTTGATTATGTGTAAATTTTACTACATTAAAAAGTTAAACAGGGGCGCCTGTTTGGCTCAGTGGGTTAACCCTCTGCCTTCGGCTCAGGTCATGATCCCAGAGTCCTGGAATTGAGCCCCAAATCGGGCTCTCTGCTCACTAGGGAGCCTGCTTCCTCCTCTCTCTCTGCCTGCCTCTCTGCCTACTTGTGATCTCTGTCAAATAAATAAAATCTTAAAAAAAGAAAAAGGTTAAACAAAAACCAACAAACAAAAGGAATCGTACTGGAACCAAAAGGGTGTCTAAGGGGGAATTCTCTAGAGGCTAGCCCTCTTTTCTCATTTTTCTCACTAGCATGTGATCTCATTTTTGTCAGTAGCAGGCATCTTCCCACCTGGCAATTTGCATATAAGAAATACATGTAAACTTCGCAGATGTAAGTTAGAGAATGCTTAGATATATGTGTATACATTGATTCTCATCATGCTATACTATGTTAATATAAGGTTTCGAAAGGAGTATGGTTATCGCATATACTACATAGATCTCATCCATAGCATGATGCTTTAAAAGAGAGTCAGGGATTCTGAGTGGCTCAGTGGGTTAAGCCTCTGCCTTTGGCTCAGGTCATGATATCAGTGTCCTGGGATCGAGCCCCACATTGGGCTCTCTGCTGAGCAGAGAGCCTGCTTCCCCCTCTCTCTGTCTGCTGCTCTGCTTACTTGTGATCTCTCTCTGTCAAATAAATAAATAAAATTTTTAAAAAAGTAATAGAGATCAATTCAAGGATATAGTAGATTAAGTAGGATCACTTTTAAGGGTGAGAGGAAGTCTAAAATCAGAAGTCTGCCTGGTTTTAGGTATTAAAAATAGAGAAAGGATTTTTTAAAATATTAATTTATTTATTTGACAGGCAGAGATCACAAGTAGGCAGAAAGGCAGGCAGGGGGGCAGGGAAGCAGGCTCCCCACCGAGCAGAGAGTCTGATGCAGGGCTGGATCCCAGAACCCCGGGATCATGACCTGAGCCGAAAGCAGAGGCTTTAACCCACTGAGCCACCCAGGCGCCCCAGAAAGGATTTTTTACTTTATTTATTTATTTTTTTAATTTTATTTTTTTAAAAGATTTTATTTACTTATTTGACATACAGAGATCACAAGTAGGCAGAGAGAGACAGAGAAAGAGGAGGAAGCAGGCTCCTGCTGAGCAGAGAGCCCGATGTGAGGCTCGATCCCAGGACCCTGAGATCATGACCTGACCGGAAGTCAGAGGCTTTAATCCACTGAGCCACCCAGGTGCCCCCAGAAAGGATTTTTTAAAAATATTTTATTTATTTATTTGACAGAGAGAGAGAGATCACAAGTAGACAGAGATGCAGGCAGAGAGAGAGGAGGAAGCAGGCTTCCTGCTGAGCAGAGAGCCCAATGTAGGGCTTGATCCCAGGACCCCAAGATCATGACCTGAGCTGAAGGCAGAGGCTTAACCCACTGAGCCACCCAGGCACCCCTTTTCTTATTTTTTTTTTTTTTTTGAGCTAAGATTTGATCAAGAAAACAAAAAATGAGGACCAAACCTATTTAAACTTTTATAAACATTACATAGAATCCTGGAATACTGCATTGAGTAGGACCAGTCTCCACCCTCTAGAAATAAATAATATGAAGCCCAGAGAGATTAATAACTTCTTAGCTGTCCTAAGTCAATTAGAGATAAAGCTATGACAACCCAATGATTCCTTTATTAGGACTCTACCTCTCTTTTCCCTAAACTCAGCCAGGTTATTTATTACTTTGTGTGTGTGTATTCCCACCCCCATATATGTTACCTTAGACAAATTTTTAATGTAAATGGAAGTTTTCTATATTCAGAAATATTAGCCCTTGATTTGTGTATCAATATATGCTCAGGTTTGAAAACATGTGTCACATTTTTTTGAGTATCCAGTATGTTATGGGCACAGTGTTAAGGGATACAAAGATGAAGACAGCATAGGCTCCTCCTTAGACCTTTCCAGTCTCATACAGCTTTTCAAAGGGGGGGCATATTTCATAAAGAGTGGCAATATAATTTTAAAATTTTATTCTGCACTTCCTACCACTTTTTAAAATGTTGTTGTTCCCTTGCATAGCAAGGTTGATTCTAACCAAAATGATACAGGCACACTGTCTTCACTGTCTTAAGTGTTCTTTTCTTTTCCTCTTTTCACCTGCTTCACCTGTTTTTAGGATCCCTTTTCCTCCACTTTCTCCATATGTATTGTGTTACTATTTTGTTTCTTCCAAAAGCCAAACTTTTCAGATGTACTGTCTCGTTTCCCAGGGGCTTGCAGCCCAAGAGCCCACCCCCAAGGATTAAATCTTTAGTGATAAAATTTCAGTCATTGGGATAGGATTGAAGAGACAGTTTTTGGTGAAAATCTTTATAATGTACCTCAAATTATACCATATAAATGACTGTCTGCTTAAAGCAGTAAATCATGAGCTCAAGTCCTACTTCCATCCCTACAAGCACATGACCTTGGTAAATCACATACCAGCTTTAATCCCCAGTTTCTTGTTTATGAAATAGAGATGGCAACAGGAGCTCTCTCATAGGAGTGTTATGAATATTAAGTGAGATAACATGTGAAAAGGCTTTTAGCACAGAACCTGGGAGTGGGCCTCAAAAAACATTGGACATTGTTTTTTGTTTGTTTGTTTAGATTTTTTACTTATTTATTTGGGAGAGAGAGTGTGTGTGAGAGAGAGCATGAGACGGGAGAAGGTCAGAGGGAGAAGCAGACTCCCCATGGAGCTGGGAGCCCGATGTGCGACTCGATCCCAGGACTCGTGGATCATAACCTGAGCTGAAGGCAGTCACTCAACCAACTGAGCCACCCAGGCGCCCAAAAAAACATTGGACATTGTTATCATTGACCCAAGGCATCCTGACACCTTTAGGTGTTAATCTCTAGTGTAACTTCACAAAGCTAAATAGTATGCCTTTTTAAAATAGCATTGTCTTTTAATTTTTTATGCTGTATTTCAGATTCAATTAAGGTAATGTGACCAAATACACATTCAAGTGATCAAAGATGATTCAAATTTTGAGTGGCCCTATATCATAATGTGATCTTTACTTTCTCCTCTTTGAAAAGTTGGCTTATTGAACAAAGTATTGTAAGTCAAGTACTTCCCGTCAAGTTATAAAGAATTTTTTTTCTTTTTTATAGCAAAGGAGACAAGTTTCTGACTCTGGTGTTATAAAAAACAAATCTTGGAGAGGAAATACCAAGAAGGATTGTTGGAGCTATCCCTCTACTAAACAAAAGATGAAATCTGATGGATTAGGAGCATCTGGTCATTCATCAAGTACTAATAGGAATACTGTAAATAAAACTCTGAAACGTGATGATTTAAAGGAAAAGGGTGGTACAAAAACAGCATCTAAGGTTACAAAAGAACTTAAAACTGGGGGAAAGAATGTTTCTGGGAAGCCCAAATCTATAATAAAGTCCCAAACAGAAAACACTGATAATGCTAAGTCAGCAAACAAGTCGCCTAGACAAGCTGTGGAAAGATCTGCAGCAGCATCAGCAAATGGACAGAAAAACTCATTAAATGAGAAAGGAGTGAGAAATCAGGAAGAGCACATTACAGGTGCCAGGCCCAAGGTACTCACTGGAAACTTAACTATGCAAGCCAAAGCAAAGCCTTTGAAGAAAGTGACAGGAAAAGATTCTCCATGCCTCAGTATCGCAGGGGCTTCCAGCCGATCGACCAATTCAAGTATGGAATTTCTGATTTCCACTGAATGCCTGGATGAACCAAAAGAAAATGGATCTGTAGGAGAAGAGAAGCCTTCTGGTGATAAACTGGCCTTTTGTGACTCTCCAGGACAGACAGTGAAAAACAGTGTGGAAAGTATCAAAACTTCTACTGTAGGTGGGTTTTAGTACCCTCACTTTAAATAGCTCCTGACAGTTAAAGTTCCTAGAAAAAAAATGACTCTGTAGTTGGATGTTTATTGAGTTTCAGATTCCAAAGGCATTTATTTACATGTGTTCATGCAAACTGAGAGAAAACATACTTCTTCCCACATTAACATTTATTTTTGGATATAGTGTCTGGCCAGTGAATTTATGCATGACTTTTACATATTCAACATTCTGTTTCATGATTGACTTTTTCTTAATTTACAGCAGTAAAATCTCGACCTGCTTCAAAAGTTACCAATGGAACTTCAAATAAAAAAGGCATTCAAGAAGAAACTAGTATAAATAACAGGTAAGTCTTCATTCATTAGTTTACACATACATGAGCTTTCTCTGCTAGTTAGTTATGTGCTAACTTCTAGCTAAATATTTTAAAAAGTCTTTTCTTCTTTGTTAGGGAATATATTTATTTACACAATATTTTAAAACTTTATTAAAGAAGATAGTGTATGAAAAATGATATGTTACATTTGTGGCACTTGATATGTATTGCTTTGTTATACTTGACTTGTAGGTTTACAAACTTAAAGACCTATGAACATAAGGTTTTTCTTTTTTTAGAAAAAAAAGATAATTTTTAATTTCTTTGAGAAAAAAATATATTTTGTAATATGAGTCTTAGAATTTCATGTGTTGCTGGGTGCAGTACTGAATGCAAATCATTTTTCTTAGTGTGCTAAAGAAGGTCACTAACAAAGGATATAGTGATCCAGTACCACAGGCAATTGTAAAGAAAAAAGGAAATGGCAGTGGATGTGCTACAGCTCAACAGAGGACAAAAAATGCCTCATCTGATCTTGCTAAAACTCAAGGTAAAGCTGATATAGCCCTGAGTATTACTTCTTTGTTTAAATTGAATAAACCGAACTCTGATGTGGAACTTTAGCAACAAATAAGAATATAACAGGGTTTCACTCATTTTACATTTGTGTCATACTATAGAGATAAGACTTTACACTTTTACTTTTAGATAAGTATTTTTTTAAAAGATTTATTTGAAAGAGCGCAGGGCCTGCACGTAGGGGGTGGGTCAGAGGAAGAGTCCCGAACAGGCTCTGGAGGGCAGAGCTGTGGAGGAAGCAGGCGGATGGATCTCAGGGTCCTGAGATCATGACCTGAGCCTAAGCTGAAATCAAGAGTGAAACTCAGGCGCCCCTAGATAAGTATTTTGGTATTTCAGGGTGTGGGTTTGGTTTTTATTGTCTTTTATGAGAAATAATTAAGAGAGTCAATAATTTATCTGTATTTTTAGTCCTTTTATATATTATGCCTAGGTTTCTTCAGTTTCATTGATAACTATAGGAATTCCACGTGCCCTTTAAAAAGTAATGGTACAGTCTTGAGCACTGTGACATGTAGGGAAGAATTTTCCCTCTGTGCTGTACCTGTTGTTTTGCCATGTTCTAAGAAAGAAGAGCATACTGATCAGATTGCATAATGACATGCAGATGACATAACTGATTTTAAAATTAATTTGCTTTATGTATTAAGCATTCACATAAGTGTGAGCAGTTTGTAAAAACCTAAAAATAAATTTGAGTTAGATAATTCATACTGAAAGTGAATTTTAAAATAAGCTAGAGAAAAATTTTTCAAGTTCTAGTAATAACTAAATATTAAACATTTACAGAGGTTTGGCAATTCTGTTGATAGTTTTAATTATCAGCTCTAGGACTCAACCAGTGTAAACAAATAGATTCTCAAAATTAATCTTTGCCCTCCAATTATCATTTAGTTTCCACTGTACATCTAAGTTGTTAATCCAAATGATCTACAATAATAATGGCCTTGTTATGAGAAATAAATTAGTTTTGTTCATGTTTGACAGGAAGATAACTGCAGTAATTTCAACATTTCTATTTTATATTTAGCTTGATTTTCCTTTTAGCTATGTGGAACAGTCTTTTTTCCCCAAAAAACTTCAAAGGCAAGACGGTTCCTGCTCCTTTGATATAAGAAAATCAGATTTTTCCACCCTCACATATTTATGCAAATCCAATTCTGGTGTAAGGATCAACACTCTTGAGGAAAAAAGATCCTATTTAAATAATTTTACTAAGATACTGCAGTAGTCCCCTATATTTGTAATAAATATTTTTTTATTTTATCATGTTTCTGACACCTAATCTTTTATAGTCCATGTCACAGGTACATCATTTCTTGTTTATTTTACTTCTTCTAAAGTAATTTAAAAACAAATACTGCATTATATTCACAAATTGGAAAGTACATTACACTTTTAAATTTTCTTTTCTTAGGATCTCAAGGAGAGTCACCAAATTCAGTAAAATCTTCATTATCTTCAAAGAAGTCTGATGAAAATGTGACAAAATTGGACCACAATACAACTGCAGACAAACAAACACCTAAGAGAAAAATTGTTAAGCAAGGACACACACCTTTGCCTAAGGTTAATGCAAAAATAGCAGCAATGCCTAAAAACTTAACAAATCAGTCTAAGAAAAGTGAAACTTTGAGTAATAAAGAGTCAAAACAGAAAATACTTCCTGGACAGGTTATATTGAAAACTCAGCCTTCTTCTCAAAGACCTTTAAAAAGTGAAACATGTGTTGTCCAAAAAAGCATGCTTCATGATGTACATGATAATAATAACAAGGATATTTCTGAACAGAAGCCTCATGAACCTCTAATTAATGTCACATCAGAAATCAGCGGTAGAGAAGCATTCCAGTCATCATGCAAACCTGACCCACAAAAGCCATTAAACAATCAAGGGAAAGAGAAGTTAGTATTAGAATGCCAAAGTATTTCAAATCTAGATAAATCAATAAAACATGAACTAGAATCAAAATGGATTTGTTCAGATAAAAGTGAAATAAAAATTTCCAGCAAAGAATCAGATCAATACAACACAGCTAAAAAACATTGTCTTTCTGATAGGAGTGATAAAGCAGATCCAGAATTTTACAGCACCACTGTCCTAAAATCCATGATTTTAAATCACAGTGAGAACTCCTTCAACTCTAATCCTGTTAGCGATTTAGATTCAGCAAATGCAGAGCAAATCCATTCAGTATCAAATAAGGAGGAGCAAGGAGGGAAACAAGATATAAACAAAAAATTAAGCATTAAATGTGTCAAAGATGTTCTACCATGTGTTGCTGAAAGGACAAATGGTACCTTAAATTCTGTCCAAGATGACAGAAAATCTAAAATTCATGTAGAAGAACAGAAAATTCCTAGTTACTTGTCTGATGACTCTGCTATGAGTGAAATCAAACATGCTACAGCAGACTCAGATATTTCTTCCAACTGTGTTTTGGAACAAATATCAGGAAAAAATTCTCCTAAAGATATGGAAACAACAGAAACTCCGGAGAGCCATGAAACTCCAGAAATTCCCTTTATGAGCCACTGGAATTTGAGTACCAGTGGTCTGCATCAGAGAGAAAGCCCTGAATCTGACACTGGCAGTGCTACCACATCCTCTGATGACATAAAGCCCAGATCTGAAGACTATGATGCTGGAGGGTCTCAGGATGATGATGGGTCAAATGACAGAGGTATTTCTAAATGTGGCACTATGCTGTGCCATGATTTTCTTGGAAGAAGTAGCAGTGATACCAGTACTCCTGAAGAATTAAAAATATATGATAGTAACTTAAGAATTGAGGTGAAAATGAAGAAGCAAAGTAGTAATGATCTTTTCCAAGTTAATTCAACGAGTGATGATGAGATTCCTAGGAAACGGCCAGAAATTTGGTCTCGATCTACAGTAGTCCACCCTAGGGAAAAAGAAAATATTCGACGAGGCAGTGTCCAGTTTGCTCAAGAATTAGATCAAGTTTCTTCCTCAGCAGATGAAACAGAAGATGAAAGATCTGAAGCTGAAAATGTTGGAGAAAATTTGTGTACATCTAACTCAGTTCCTCAGCAGTTTCAGGGAATAATTAATTTGGCTTTTGAAGATGCAACAGAAAATGAAATTCACGAGTTTTCTGCAACTAAAAAATTTAAAAGATCAGTCTTACTTTCAGTAGATGAATGTGAAGAACTTGGATCTGATGAAGGGGAAGCCCATACTCCCTTTCAGCCTTCTGTAGATTCTCTTTCACCTTCTGATGTTTTTGATGGCATTTCTCATGAATATCATGGAAGGACCTGCTATTCCAGGTACACACAAGGAAGTGAAGGTGGTATTTTAGAATGTAAACAAGATAAAGGCAATAGTGTATATAAACATGAAAGCTCTCTCTTGGGTCCCAGTAGCATTGACTCATCAAGAAAAAATAAACAGAGTGCTTCAGCCACAGGAAAAAAGTTCACAGTAGATGTCCTGTTCAAAGGAGGCAGACAGCTTCTTCCAGAAGATAAAGTAAACAGTGGAAGCAAGGTAGATAATGACTTTCAGCAACGCAGCAAACTCTCAGATAATGATATAAAATCTCAAGAAAGACCATGTCATTTGGAGCTTCATCAAAGAGAACCCAATTCTGACATACCAAAGAACAGCTCTACAAAATTTCTGGACTCCTGTCGGAGTCAACTTCTGCCTCAGGAAGGTCAAGTGAAAGAGAACCATTCTACAGCTACCAAAAAAGCTAATATTGCTTTATCTGCAGGTAATGTACAGAAATAGAAATGCTAAATCTCTAGGAAAATGAGTTTATAGATTTTAAAGTTCTAAGTAGCCCCAAATGTTATATTTTAGTTAGAATAATTAAGCAATAGATACAAATTTCAAATGAAAACTTAAATTTCTTAATAATATGAAAACTAGCTAGTTAATCTTTATTGTTCACTTAAAATCCTAGTGCAGAGTTAAGATCTAGCAAAATTTTGGTTATTATTAGAGCTAATCTATTAAGAGATTTTACATGAAGGAATAAAGAGAAAAACTTAGTTTGCTATTATTAGTTATTTATGTCTAATTTAACATAGAATTCTTGACTGTTAGAAATTTTATTATACATTGGATATGATTTATGCACTATGCTAGTATATATCTAAGAGGGCTGTGCAATAACTATAGTAATATAACTAAAAGCACTGAACTATTTTAACTAGATTAATTACTACAATTTATATGCATTTTACAGAGATTAAGACTTTGAGGATCACTATAATTCTAAAATTTTCAAGTAAAAAGATAAATTTCCTAAAAGAGATTATATTTAGAAGTAATGATAATACATGAAAAAAGCCCAGGCTTATTTCATATGTATAGATGATTTCCTGTCCAATTGTTTTGTGTGTTTGTCTTCCTTATTAAAGTAATTTGAACTAATGACCCACATTTAAAATATGCAATAGTGGCTGACTGCATAGCTGTTGTATATCAGAACTAAGAAAGACACTGATCAATAGCTCTTGTTCAGCAAAATCACAACAATAGGGAGCTCTTTAAAGTTGTATTTTTTGTTTGTCCTTGCTTGCATCCTCTTTTGCATGTGCAATATACAAATAAGGCTTTAGATAAAATGTATTTATTCCCCTTTTGGAACTGACTTAACTTAAAAATCACCATAAAATAACCATGTCTTTTTTTCTCTTTTAAGTTCATATTATAGTGAATTAGATACATGTGCACATTCTATGTTTATGTTTAAATAATTTTTGTTTTCTGTATCACACATTTTCAAATTAAAGTATGAAGAATTACTGTTAGTTGCCTATGTTGATTTTGCTGCTAAACATCCTTCGGTTGTTTTTTTTTTAATATAGAAAAAGAAATGCCTCAATAATCTTGTCAATTTTGTATAAGTGTTATTTTTTCCATTCTGGTTTTTTTTTTTTTTGGACTATAACTGTTACATTGTTTTAATATTGTTCTACAAAACTCTGAGGGGTACCAACATGAGCAATTTTTACATTGTGTAGTATTATGAATTATTTCAGGAGACATAGATGATTGTGACACACTGGCACAAACCTACATGTATGACCATCGGCCTTCAAAAACCCTCTCTCCAATATATGAGATGGATGTAATAGAAGCATTTGAGCAGGAAATGGAATCAGAAACACATGTTACAGAGATGGATTTTGAAGATGATCAGCACTTTGCAGAACAAGATTGGACACTATTAAAGCAACTGCTCTCTGAACAGGATTCAAACTTAAATATTACGAATTCTGTTCCTGAAGACTTAAATTTAGCACAGTATCTAATCAAGCAGACACTACTTTTAGCACGAGACAGCTCAAAACCTCAGGGTAAAGCACATGTTGACACTTTGAACAGATGGAGTGAACTAACCTCTCCCCTTGATGATTCCTCAGCAAGCATCACCATGGCTAGTTTTTCCTCTGAAGATTGTTCACCCCAAGGGGAATGGACAATTCTGGAACTGGAAACTCAGCATTAAGAGTATTAACACTCTGGAAAATTCTGAACTATGCCACCACTTTATTTTTTGATGCTTATATTATATCCAAATAATAATTGCATTAGCCCGAGATAGACTGTCCTTAATATTGAGGGAATCTTTCCAATTTGTTGAGGTAAACATAATTTGTTTATTAATATATCATATGTAGAAAAAATTGTTTTTCTAAAATTTTTGAGCATGTTTTATTAATTATTAGAGAAATTAGTGGACTTATAAAGAAACCCTATAGTTTTCCTTTCCTAACTGATCATTTGTTCACTTGTTTATAATCCAAAGATTTAAAATGTGAATGCACAAGTAGATCAATCCCTTTACTTTTTGCTCTGCATATGATAACAGTAATTTAACAATAAAAAGCTTACTGTGCTTATGTCAATTTATGTAGAGTTAATCAGTGAGTAACATTCAAACTCAGGTTGGTGTGATTGAGCCTGATAGCTGAATATTAGAAGAAACTTTCACTTTCCCAACAGTGCAGGTCCAGGAAATTGTGAAGTAAATGCACTTCAAATTTCAGTCACATTGATACTGAAACAGAGAAATGAAATCCTTCGTAACTATCTTTTTTGGAGCATATCCAAAGAGAGGCATCTGCCCTTGTCCATTTGTTTCACCTATACAGACTTTATAGTTAGTTAATCACTCTTCATTTTCCATCTCATATTAGAGATATTTTGGAACTGTTTCAGCAATAAGCCTGCACTAAATATTAATTTTAAAATGGTACATGAGTCATTTGAGTTACTAAGTTAAACTGTGTGTCTTTGTGCACACACATGCATGTATGTTTGCTTTCTCCATGTGTCTGTATAATCTCGTTCCTTATTTCCTGGATCACATTGTCTTTCAGTCTATAATTTTGGTAACAAGACAAAGATAAAAATGTCTTCTACAAAATGGTACTGGAGAGTGAATACTTGGATACCTACTTCATATATGTGGACATTGCTCTTAGGATGATAAAATTTAGTAGAATTAGCCTCTCTCAAAGCTATGTAACTAATATAATTTCTCTAAAATATGTCAAAAGTAAGGAAACCTTTTGGTTTAGAATTCCTTTTCTAAAATAATGGTTTTCACGGGGCACCTGGGTGGCTCAGTCATTGGGGGTCTGCCTTTGCCTAGGTCATGATCCCAGGGTCCTGGGATCAAGCCCTGCATCAGACTCCCGGCTCAGCAGGAAGCCTGCTTCTCCCTCTTATACTCCCCCTGCTTGTGTTCCTTCTCTTGCTTTCTCTCTCTCTGTCAAACAAACAAATAAATAAATAAATGAAATAACGGTTTTCAACAAATTAACAGTAGAGTGAATGTGTATATTGAATAGCTACAATCACATTAATGCACAATTATTTTTTATTTTTATATAATAACAATTATATTTTATTTTTTTTAAGATTTTTATTTTATTTATTTGTCAGAGAGGGAGAGAGAGCGAACGAGCACAGGCAGAGTGGCAGGCAGAGGGAGAAGCAGACTCCCCGCCGAGCAAGGAGCCTGATGTGGGACTCGATCCCAGGATGCTGGGATCATGCCCTGAGCCGAAAGCAGTTGTTTAGCCAACTGAGCCACCCAGGCACCCCAATACCAAGCCTTTTTAAACTAGAAGCTCTGTAGGGGGGCACTCATTCATTCTGTCAAGAAATAGGCATTTGTTCTATGCACTGAGGTACAAAGATAAATAAAGTTTGATTCCTGTTCTCCACTCAAAAAAAAGAGTGTTCAGTTTCTAATGAGGGGGAAAGCCATGTAAGAGGTTAAAATATAGCATTGTAAGAACATTGTATTTTCAAGTCTGGTGGGAACTTAAAGATTAGTCTAATCCCTTCAAATTCCAAAGAACTCTGAAGCCCATAGGAATTGAAAGATTGCCTCAAGTCCCACAACTAATTCGTGGGCTACAATCCAGGATTTCTTAATTTTAATTTGATGTTATTTCTACCACACAACATGCTCATTTGATTTTTATAAAGCTTGAGAGCAAGTATATTTATAAGTGATTTATGATATAAAGAAGTAATGTATGATAGTCAGAAACAGTGCAAATTCCCAAGACATTGTGTTATTTCCTTTTTTCCAAATGTGAAATTGTTTTATGTGTTCTTTTTAATAAATAGCTCAGAAATTTGATGCTTTATAAATGAAACTTCTTTCCCAGTTCTAAGGTCTTAAAAACTTTCTTCTTTAACTACTAGACATTAAAAAGCCATTCAGTTTCATGTCACATCTGCAAATTAGATAATAGGTAAGGTATTTTGCTTAAGTAGTGACCTCTTACGTAATTTCAGGACATGTGTGGTTTTTATGCTTTTTGTGCATCTGCCAGCCTGTTTGCTGTGGGACTCTTCGGGCTAGTGCTTCATGATTTAACAAACACAAAGGGAAAAATAATTGCTAACATTTATTTAGCTCCTATTACATGTTAGACACTGTTGCTAAGTGCTTTAAATATACACTAACATTAATTCTCAAAATAATTATATGAGAATCATCTTATCTTTATTTTACACATGAGGAATCTGATAATAGAGTCCTTACCCTGGATTAGCTACCCTAGGGGAAGAAACTAAAAGAGAAATAACACACTGTACTCTTATTTGGTAAGATAACAGTTGTATATGGTCAGAGAGGTGTGAGCCCAGAAGGAGAAGCTACAAATAGCTTGTCAGAAAGAGAAGATTAGAGAAAGCTTTTTTTTTTTTTTTTTGGTCAGAGAGAGAGAGAGCAGGAGTGAGCACAGGCAGAGGCAGAGGAAGAAGCAGGCTCCCTGTCGAGCAAGGAGCCTGATGTGGGACTTGATCCCAGGACGCTGGGATCATAACCTGAGCCAAAGGCAGCCTCTTACCCAGCTGAGCCACCCAGGCGTCCCTAGAGAAAGCTTCTTAGAGTAACTAATATTCTGTGACTTCTTCAGAATTTCTATAAAGGGCTTAATGGCTGCAGTCTAGTTGGAAGTGTAGGCCAGGGGACTTAGCTTGAAGAGTACTTGTATAGAAAGTACTTTAGTTTTACTTTGATTCTATGGTACAGATAAATGAAAATGGAAATGTCCTTAAAAGATACTTTTATACATAGTTTATATGAAGTTACAAAACATCCAATTGTCCATACCAAGAAAAAAATCTTATTTTTATTTTGATTTGGCTTGCTTTGGAGGACTGATAAAGATTATAAAACCCCCTTATACCATCTGTTGGAGCAACCAGGTAGCCAGATGCTGGCTTTCAAGGATGAGTAAGAATTTGCTTGGTGATAGGACATACTAGACACAACAGTGCGTTAAAGAATGATAACGGATGTGTATTGAGGATGAGGAGGAAGAACTATAAGAGACAGAGCTAAAGAACAGACTGGAGTTCAATTCTTAAAGTTAGGAAATACTATGCTATAGTGTTTAAATAGTCAAAATCCTGGATTTAGTGAGAATTCTGTCTCCTTCCACTGTGCATTCCTTTAACTCTCAATAGACAAGCTTTCCATGTTTTGAGGAAATAGCCACCTACAATCAAAATGGGTAGTCATCAGAGTTTTTTTTTAAGTAATTAAGTAACAAAACTAGATGTGTTTCAGAAAAATAACTCAGCTCTAGTGAAGATGGAGATGCTTTGGAGAAGCACCCAAGTCTCAGGATGCAATTAAAATAGTTTTGCCAACCTTAGAAATGGGAAATGAAGGAGGATCTGGTAACAGAGATATCAGATAGATTGAGATTACAGAATTTGGTGATAATTAGATGGTGGGAGAAGAGTAAAAGGAATTTTATAATCGCTATCATTCAGGGGCACCTGGGTGGCTCAGTTGGTTAAGCATCTGCCTTCAGCTCAGGTCTTGTCCTGGGACTGATCCCCGAATAGGGCTCCTTACTCAGTGGGGAGACTGCTTTCCCTCTCCTTTTGCCCCTCCCCTCCAGCTCGTGCTCTCACTCAAATAAAAATCTTTTTTAAAAAATTATGAAATTGTAATGTGTCATAACATAGTTCTATATAAAGTATAATCGGTGCCTGAAGGAGAGGGAAATGATGGGATGTTACTTGGATGGGCTCCCTTATTATTGTAGGAGTTCACAAGACAAAAGAGGCATACTCTTGGCAGAAAGAGTTTAGAGGCAGTGGGGAATTCTGGTTGTTCCATATGGCTAGAGGGAAGGGAACAGATGGTAAGGCAAGGGAAAAGTTGGATGGGGATGTAGAGTCCAGGGAGTAACACAAGCTTATTTGCATCTTATTTTCATTATTTTTTTTAAGGAGGCTCCATGCTGGGCCCAGTGGATCTTGAACTCAAAACTGTAAGATCAAGTCCTGAGCTAAGATCAAGAGTCACTTAACTGACTGAGCTACCCAGGTGCTCCAGATGTACATTTTAGAAAGATCACTCTGGGGGCTTCTGGGTTGCTCAGTTGTTGAGTGACTGACTCTTTGTTTCACCTCAGGTCATGGTCTCAGGGTCTTGAGATCAAGACTGGAGGGGCTCCACGCTCAGTGGGGAGTCTGCTTGGAATTCTCTCTCTCCCTCTGCCCATCCCCCCCTATTTATCCTATCTCTCGTGCTCTTTTTCTCTCTCTCTCTCTCCCCCCTTTCAAATAAATAAATCTTAAAGAAAAAGAGATCATTCTGGAAGCAGTATACAGAATGGAATTGAGCAGGGTGACAAGGTGGGGAGATCAGTGATGAGTATTTCAGTAACCAAGGCTTGGATGAGAGTAGTAGCTGTGGAGATAGAGATATGTGGACATATTTGAGAGATTTAACATGTGGGTTAGAAAAACTTAGTGGCTGATGTGGGAGTGAGAGGAGGGAGTCTTATCTTAAAAGACTCAGGTTTCTGACTAGGGTACCTGGGTGCTTGATGATATCATTACCCAGAAATTGAAGCAAGGTTAGGATGAGTTAATTTTGAGTATAACTGAGTTTGAGCTGCCTGTGGGACATTCAAGGGGCTGAGGACAAAATACTGTGGAGTAGAAAAAGGCCTGAGAGGGGTGCCTGGGTGGCTCAGCGGGTTAAAGCCTTCGCCCCAGGTCATGATCTCAGGGTCCTGGGATCATGCCCCGTGTCATCAGGCTCTTTGCTCAGCAGGCAGCCTGCTTCCCTTCCTCTCTCTCTCTCTGCCTGCCTCTCTGCCTACTTGTGATCTCTGTGAAATGAATAAATAAAATCTTTTTTAATAAATAAAAAGAAAGAAAAAAGCCTGAGAAGGAGAATGAAAAGGAATATTCTGAAGTAAGAGAACTAGCAGGGTAAGGTAAGGAGAAAAGACTGATGAATGTATAATCTCACTATTAATCAGAAGGACAAATCAAGGCCAAGAGATTCCATTTGAACCTATCAAACTGAAAGGATTTTTTAAAAAATACAATGTTAGCAAGAGAATGATAAATTTTGGATACTCCTGTGTTGCTATGGGAATGTAAATTACCTTTCCTGTAAGTAATTAGGCAATCTATATCATGAATATAACTTCATATCCTGAACCTAGTCCTTTCCCTTCTTGGAATCTCCCACTAAGAAATAAGAATCTGAGACCTAGATACATTAGTGAAAATTGAAAATTAGCTGAATGTCAACAGTAGCAGAAGGCTAAATACAATATGGTGCGTCTATAACACCTTATGCAATGATTATAATTGTTTCTAGAACATCTGTTTAATGGCAAGAGAAGATGCTTAAAAACCCAAAATACATATTTATAATATCCCAATTCTCCATATTTATAAGTATATAGAAGAAGAGACTTGAAGGAAATAAGTAAAAATGTTAATGATGGTTATGGTTAAGTGATACTGATGATTTTATCTTTTAACTCACATATTTTCCATGTGTTCTACAAAGCACAGAAAAATAAGTAGGTTTGTTTGTTTTGGGATAAGTAGAAGTAGTTAACAGTGTTGAATGCTGTTTGAAATGTCACCTAAGGTGCACACCCAGACTAGTTCATTAGATTTGGACATCATGATTTTACTGGCAGCTTTTGTCAGTTGGTGTTTTTTAGAGTAGTGGGAAGGGCAAAAAGATGAGCAGGAGGTAAAGAAACAGAACTGTTTCAAGTAAGTAGACTGAAAAGGAGACAGTGGTAGTTTGTTTTTGAGATGGAAGTAACTTCAGCACTTTGAAAATAAGAAGTTGGGAATACTCATTGGATCAGGACTATTAAGGAAGAGGCAGGAGGCAGTGGGATAAAGCACAAAGAGTACTAACCGACACAGGGCACTTCAAGGAACTTCAGGTATTTAATACAATTAAAGCACTGAATGCATGTGGGACAGCAGTGGAATATAAAGCTAGAGAAATACAGGCCAGGCCAAAACATGAAGATGTTTGCCATTTAGGCAAACATATTTAGAAAAAATTTTAAAGCAAATACATTATAGGACTTTCATTAAGATTATATAGAAAATATTTTGGAATGAAAAGAAACTAGAGGAAGGAAGACCTACAAAAGTGTCACTGGAGTGATTAAGGGAAAAAAGAGGCCCACACTTAGGAACTAGTATCGTGGATAGAAATGAGAGGACAGATTTGAGGGATAATTGGAGTAGAATGACCAAGATGTGGTTGCCATTTGGGGGTGAAGACTTGGGAAGAGGGATAAAGGTGATCCCCTACCCATATCCCATAATTCTAACAAGTAAAAAAAAAAAAAAAAAAAAGGAAGACAGCTCCTGATTGAAAAAAAGATAATTTTCAAATTGGACATGTCACATTTGAGATGTAATTGAGATAACCAAGGTACACGGTAGAACGTCTTCCAAAATTCAGAAAATCAACAAACTGTGATCTTTCTATTCCCACACCATCTTCGGCTAGTTCTGCGGGGGTTTGGGCAGGTGAAAGTGGAGACTTGGTTTGGCTCAGTTTAATGATAACTTCCAGGAGCTATTTTCAACTTATAATTATCTATACACTCTTCTCTAGTGATATTTATATTATTTTCATATTGTAAATTCTTATACCAAGAGCACTTTGAATCTGGCTTAGATATGAGAGGTGTACATTTTTTTCATGTTAATATTACATGAGTTACTTTTAATGTCCATGATTCATCTTTCATACAGTGGTTCCTTAACTACTTCCAAATTTAGCCAACATTAGCACAAGAATTTTAATTTTGAGAATTTCAATTCTATTCTGATTCTATATTTTTATAATAATATCCCAGTCGGGGCGCCTGGGTGGCTCAGTGGGTTAAGCCTCTGCCTTCAGCTCAGGTCATGGCCTCAAGGTTCCAGGATTGAGCCCCACATCAAGCTCTTTGCTCAGCAGGGGACCTGCTTCCCCCTCTCTCTCTGCCTGCCTCTCTGCCTACTTGTGCTCTCTGTCAAATAAATAAAATCTTAAAAAAATAATATCCCAATCAATTAAACAATGAATTTCCAAATCAGGAAGATATTAAGAAAAAATACTTTCACAAAGGATTTATTTTTTCCCTAAAAGAGTTTTCATATAAAATGTACCTCTTTTCTTTCTATTTATGCTCAATTTTAGCCTGGCAAGAGAACTTTATAAAAAACTGAAATAGAAATATACCTACATTTAAACTACTACATGCTTAGGAAAAAGAAGATGTCTACAACACCCTTACACAATTGTTTTTTTACTTAGATATATGCAACTCTCAAGACATACATAATCTACTTTTAAAGTCAAGAAGGTAAATAAAATACTTTTACAGTTTTCTGATTTAAAATATAAAGAATAGCACTCAAGCTTAAGAAGTGAGAAAAATTAAACTGAATCAGAAGAAAGGAATGAATACAGACAATAGTCGAACTTAATTAGAATCAGAGATGAGTGAAACTGGTAAGTCTAAGAGCTGATTCTTAAAACAATCTTCACAATGGAGAGAAAAACAAACAATATTAGAGACTAAATAACAAGGTACTAATTTGCACAACATCATACAAAACCGTTGAAAACCTGGATGAAATGGACTTCTAGAGAAAGATATAAATTACCAAAATAAGCTCAAAAAGAGAAAAAATCTATACCTTGGAAGAAACTGAGAAAGCATTCAAGATCATTTTGGAGTATGGAGAAACAAGAAAAGCCTCCAGATGCAATTTAAGAAGCCATCATAATATGGTCACCATAAACCTGCCTAAACACAGCATAATACAGAAAATTATAGAATAATATCACTTATAAAACACAAAATTCCTAAAAGACTCAGAAATATTTAATACATGACAACTTAAGGAATGTAAGATGGTTTAATGTAGGGAACCCTAGTCGTATAGTACATCCATATTAACAGGTTAAATATAGAAAAATAATACCATCATCTCCATAGATACCAAAATTTAACTTGAAACTATGAAGCCAAAAGAGTACTGTACAAAAACATGCATAGTGTTTTAATCATGAAATAAGAGGCGCCTAGGTGGCTCAGTTAAGTGTCTGCCTTTGTCTCAGGTCATGCTCCCAGGGTCCTGGATTCGAGTTTTACATCGGGCTCCCTGCTCAGCAGGGAGCCTGCTTCCCCCTCCCCCTATGCCCTGTTGCCCCCCCTGCTTGTACTCTCTCTCTGACAAATAAAATTTAAAATATATACATATTATAAATATATAATAATATAATATATATGATATATATGTAAAATCTTTAAAAATATATATATAATCTTGAAATAAAGCACATGAACCTCAGAAAACTCGCAACTCTGAAACATTAAACATAAAGTATGAGATTGATAATTTGGCTATTTAAAATTTAGAACTAACATATGCCCAAAATACCATAAACAAAATGAAAAAGCAGAAGATAAATTGGGGGGAAATTTTTGCTTCTTTTATTAACATATATGTATTATTAGAAAATTTTTGCTTTTTTTTTTTTCTCTTTTTCTTTTAAATTTTTATTTGACAGAGAGAGATCACAAGTAGGCAGAGAGGCAGGCAAGGGGAGGGGGAAGCAGGCTCCCTGCCAAGCAGCTCAATCCCAGGACCCCGAGATCAGGACCTGAGCCGAAAGCAGAGGCTTAACCCACTGAGCCACCCAGGCGCCCTGCTTTTTAACAAAAATTAAAATGCAAACAGCTGGTAAACAAAATATATTTGACCAGACTCATGGTTTTTTTTTTTTTAAGATTTACTTATTTATTTACTTGTCAGAGAGAGAGAGCAGGAGCGAGCACAGGCAGACAGAACGGCGGTCAGAGACAGAGGGAGAAGCAGGCCCCCTGCCGAGCAAGAAGCCTGATGTGGGACTCGATCCCAGGACGCTGGGATCATGACCTGAGCCGAAGGCAGCCGCTCAACCAACTGAGCCACCCAGGCGTCCCTTGACCAGACTCATGATTAAAGAAGCTTTAGAAAAAGAACCATAAGAAAAGGTTATTAAAAATATGCATAGATTTAGTAAGTCATAACACATTTGATAAGTGATAATATTATAAGTAAAATAAGTGAATAGCCACTAACCCATTTTAATTAGGAATTATAAATGAAAACAGATGCTTTGCCAAACTTATAAAAAATCATTGGAACTAATTAGACTCAACTAACCAGTTGAAATATATTAAAGTAGAAAATAATTCCAAGTATTACTATACTATACAAGTTTAAATTATTGGTCAAATTAGATATCTTGCTTGGAATTCAGTTTCACCTCAATTTTGAAAATAAAGCTAGAATTCTGGGCCGATTACATGAAACTCAATTCAAGAACAATGTGTGGGATGATTGTGCTTTTCATAGTCAATGAGATAAGAAAATCTAAAAATTACTAAGGAGAAAATGAAAATATTTTGAGCTGTCATATATAGCACAAATCTCTGAGTCAGTTTATATTGCCACACAGATTTATTTGTAGCATGTCAGTGTCAAGCAGCTATTATTACCATCACAGATTTAACACCTTACTTGCTTTTTTGCTTTTTACATTTTTAAATGTATTTAGAAGCAGAAAAAATCATAAGTTCACTTTTTATTCTCCTGTATTTTTTTCTTAAAAATTACCAATCATCTCAAAATTTATTTGAACATAATGTTGATGACATCTTAGGAATGACAATTCAGTAGATTCTAAAGTTAGTGATACTACTAAATGAAGAAAAATATTTCATATGTAAGAATTCTCAGGGAAAAAAATGTGAGTTTTCCTAAGTATGTTTTTTGGAAAGATGTGACTAGTTACTTGAGTCATCCATGGGAGTGATACTTCTTTTGTGTATGAAAATAATCTTATTTTCATGTTTTAGTTCCCTTATATCTTTATTAATTTTGATCAAGTGTTTACCCTAAGTGAAAACTTAAAGTATCTATAGTTTCTTCCTTTACTTAAAGGAAGGATTTACTTTACTTAAAGGATTTTATATTCTAAAAGTTTTATAATAAGAAAAAACTAGAAAAGCAAATTAGGAATCATATTTGCAGGAAGTATGACCAATATATTCTTAATATATAAATACCTCATATATCAATTAGAAGAATGCTAGTAGCAATCTAGCAGAAAACTAGGCAAAAGTAAAAATGAAATTAACAAAAGAAAAAATAGAAAGTATCAATAAAAATATAGTGAATGATTAAATGTTTTATATAGCAGTAAAGACATACAAAACAAAACAAAATACCTTAATTTATTTAATTGATAAAATTACAAAACCTACTTTTGTCGAGTACAGTGACATTGGCATTGCATTCATAAATTGTTGGTGTAAGTGTAAGTTGGTACAAACTTTCTGGAAAGCACATTGGCAATAGGAATATAGGCCTTTACATTCTTTATAATCATTGACTTGATAATCTCACTTTTAGGATAATCAGAAATAGTTAAAATATATATATAGTGTATGATATTTTTAAATTCCTGAAATGTAGGAATAAATAAATTATTTTGATATGTTAGGCTGTCACACCACTTTAATTAATATCTGATTATTTGGGGATTTATTGTGATTTTATCACAATTAAATGAAGGAGATATTAATGTATATATGTATAAACAGTATAAACTATTTATGATAAAGACTGCTGTGATAGTCTTATGTGTCAGTTTGGCTAGGCTATAGTACCCAGTGATTTAAAAACATTAACCTAAGTGTTGTTATGAGGTATTTTGTAAATGTATTTAGCCTGTATAAATCACTTGGCTAAGTATAGGAGATTGCTCTCAGTAATGTTAGGGGGCTGCATCCAATTAGTTGAAGGCCTTACAAGCACAAACTGATCTACAGATTTCAGACTTGTCAATTCTGTGGGCTAATTCCTTGAAATAAATCTAATATATATCTCTGATTGGTTCTGTTTCTCTGGACAACCCTGACTGGTGCAGCTGCTATATCCTACTCTAAAATCTATTCCTCTCCTTTTCCTTCCTAATAAACCCCTGAATTGTATAGCTGGATACTTGGCTACTCAGAATAAATAGTCCATTTCCCAGCCTTGGGAAGCTAATCTTGCAGCTAATTATAACCCTGTGACCAGATTCTTTCCAATGAAATATAAATAAAAGTGTTGAGTAGTACTTCCTAAAAGAGAACAGTATCATTTACAACTGCATCAAAAATAACAAAATACCTAGGAATAAGCTTAACCAAGGAGGTGAAAGACCTGTCCTCTGAAAAACTATAAAATACTAGTAAGAGAAATTCAAGACAACACAAATGGAAAGATACAATATGTTAAAGGATTGGAAGAAAAAATATTGTTCAATTGGCCATATTACCCAAAGCAATCTATGTGTAATGCAATCTCTGTCAAAATACCAACAGCACTTTTCACAAAACTAGAGCAAATAATCCTAAATCCTAAAACTTGTATGGAACCAAAAAAGACCCAAATAGCCAAAGCAATCTTGAAAAAGAACAAAGCTGGAGGTATCACAATCCCAGATTTCAAGACATATTACAAAGCTATAGTAATCAAAACAGTATAGTACTGGCATAAAAATAGACACATAAATCAATAGAACAGAATACAGAGCCCAGAAGTAAACCCATGATTATATGGTCAATTAAATTTTTTAAAGATTTTATTTATTTATCTGACAGAGATCACAAGTAGGCAGAGAGACAGGCAGAGAGAGGAAGGGAAGCAGGCTCCCTGCTGAGCAGAGAGCCCGACGCGGGGCTCAATCCCAGGACCCTGAGATCATGACCTGAGCCGAAGGCAGAGGCTTTAACCCACTGAGCCACCCAGGCGCCCCTATGGTCAATTAATTTTTGACAAAGGAGGCAAGAATATGCAATGTGTAAAAGACAATCTCTTCAAAAAATGGTGTTGGGAAAACTGGACCACATTCTTACACCATACACAAAAATAAACTCAAAATGAATTAAGGACCTAAATGTGAGTCCTGAAACCATAAAAGTCCTAGATGAGAACACGGGCAGTAATTTCTCTGACATCAGCCATAGTTACATTTTTCTAGATACGTCTCCTGAGGCAAGGGAAAGAAAAGCAGAAATAAACTATTGGGACTACATCAAAATAAAAAAGCTTCTGCAGGGCAAAGGAAACAACAAAACTAAAAGACAATCTACTGAATAGGAGAAGATATTTGAAAATGACATATCCAGTATTTATCCAAAATATGTAAGGAACTTACACAACTCAACAATAAAAAAAACCCCAAAATCCAAATTAAAAACAGGCAAAGATATGAACACACATTTCTACAAAGAAGACGTCCAGATGGCCAACAGACACATGAGAAGATGCTCAATATCACTCAGCAGCAGCAGCAAAATACAAATCAAAACCACAGTGAGATATTACCTCATACCTTTCAGAATGACAAAAATAAAAATACAAGAAACAACAGGTGTTGAAAAGGATATGGAAATAAAGGACCCCTCATGCACTGTAGGTGGGAATGCAAACTGGTGAAGCCACTATGGGAAACAGTATGGAGATTCCTCCTCAAGAAACTTAAAATAGAAATAACACATGATCCAGCAATTTCACTACTAGGTATTTGCCCAAAGAGATGGAAACAGCCCAAGTGTCAAGTGATAGATGAATGGGAAAAGATATGGTGTGTGTGTGTGTGTGTGTGTGTGTGTGTGTGTGTGTGTAGTGGAATATTACTCAGTCATAGAAAAGAATGAAATCTTGCCATTTGCAATAACATGGATAGGTCTAGAGGGTCTAATGCTAAATTAAATAGAGAAAGACACATATCGTATGATTTCATTCAAATATGGAATTTAAGAAAGAAAAATGAACAAAGAAAAAGACAAACCAACTAAAAAGAAGACTCTTAACTATACAGAACAAACTGATGGTTATCAGAGGGAAGGTGAGCAGAGGATGGGTGAAATAGATGAACGGGATTAAGAGTATATTTATCATGATTAACATTGAATAATGTTAAAACTATGGAAATCACTATATTGTACACCTGAAACTAATATAATACTGTATGTCAACTATACTGGAATTAAAATTAAAAATAACAGATATAAATGGTAGCCTTTAATATTATCATTAAATTTTTTTTCACACTGGGGTACCTGGCTGATTCAATCAGAAGAGTATGTGACTCTTGAACTCAGGGTCATGAGTTCAAGTTCCTCATTGGGTGTAGAGATTACTACTACTACTACTGCTATTACTACTACTACTACTAGGTAAATAAATGCCTACCCTTTGGAAAAAAATTTTTTTGCACACCAAAACAAATCAACTGAGTTTAAAAGCACAGAACTAACTGAGAAAGGACTCATTCATCTTATTTTTTACTTTCTTTTTTTTTTTAAAGGGGTGTGGCTTATTCAAGGAATTCTGTCTTTTTTTTTTTTATTAGAGAGAGAACGAGCACAGGCAGACAGAGTGGCAGGCAGAGGCAGAGGGAGAAGCAGGCTCCCTGCCAAGCAAGGAGCCCGATGTGGGACTCGATCCCAGGATGCTGGGATCCTGACCTGAGCCGAAGGCAGCTGCTTAAACAACTGAGCCACCCAGGCATCCCTTATTTTTTACTTTCACCAAAATTATGTGGGGTGCCTGTTTGGCTCAGTCAGTGGAGCATGTGACTCTTGATCTTGGAGTTGTGAGTCTCTACACACTGGGTGTAGAGATTACTTAAAAATAAAATCTTTTTTAAAATTATGTACACATATTGTTTAAAAAGGGAAATCATTCTACAATTATTAGTAATTCTTGATTGGGAGTAATTTTACTTCCAAATTCTGAATATGTTATTTCCAGCCTTGTTGTTAAGTCTGATGCTATACTGGTTCTTGATGTTTTGCAAGTAGTTTGAAGAATTTTAGGACTTTTCTTTGTCCTTGATATTATAAAAGATTATGACCATGTGCTTGATGTAGTAATTTTCATCCATTGTCCTGCACATGTGGGAGACCCTGACAGGTTGGAAACTCATGTACTTCTATTGTAGAAAATTTTCTTAGAGTATTCTTTCAATTACTTCCTCCTCCTCTATTTTCTCTGTTCTGTCTTTTTGGAACTCCTATTATTAGATATGGGACAATTAATACCTTTTCCCTCATATTAATCTGTCTTTGTCCTTTACTTCTTGGGGCATTTCTTCAAATTTATCCTTCACTCCTTCCATTCAGGTTTGCATTTTCATTATTGCTGGCATAAAATAGATTTTTTGAAAGATTTTATTTATTTATTTGAGAGAGGGAGAGGAAGAGGGAGTGAAATTTTTGTTCTTAGTAGTATTTTGCTCTTGTGGCACCTGGGTGACTCAGTTGGTTAAGCATCTGACTTCAGCTCAGGTCATGATAGAGCCCCGCCTTGGGCTCCCTGATCAGAGGGGACTTTGCTTCACCCTCTGCCCCTCCCCTCACACTTGCTCTCTTTCCCTCTCTCAAATAAATAAATAAAATCACTGAAAAGAAAAAAAATAGTATTTTGTTCTTGTTCCTTGGATGCAGTATTTTCCTCATCTAACAGTATAAATTATAGTTTTACAGTTTCATACTCTCTACACAGTGAATTTCTTCCAATTTGCTTTTCTCTATTTGTTTCAGTCTCTATTTTTTTTTTCCATTAGAGCCATTCTTTGGCTTTTTGCTCATATTTTAGGGACTCAGATCTTTTTCAGAAACTATATGTGAGTTAGGCTTGTTGATGGTAGGCTTCTCTGCAGAATCACCTGATTGGGTTCAGATGAAACACCAATGTCAGCATTTTGAGGATGTTTATACCTAATCTAGTTAGATTCCTCATAGAATTATCTTCCTATCCTCTGCCTGGAAGAAACAACTTTGATATCAATATTCTAAGAGCAATTGTGGGAAGAAGGTATCACTTTCTGTCTGCACATGTTCTTTTATCCTCCTGTTTCCAGCAAAGCCCACTTTCAGTTGCACATGTAGTCTCCTACTCCGAGACTGTCAGGTTACCCTCTCCAGAGAAAGAATCCCTGATTCTGCTGAGGTGAAGGAGAAGTCCCCTGGCTACGTGCAGGGCATCTTGAGTTCTGAGTGCTTCTTACACAGGATTTCAGTAGTTCTTCTGCCTTCTAGTCCCCCCTCTGATACACCAAAAGCTCTGAAACAAATTTCTAAGTGTCTAGGAGTTCTAAATTGATTTCTGACTCTCCCAGTTGCTAGGTTAGACTTTAGATTTCTTAGATTTATTAGATTGTCACTCTTTTTGCTTCCAGCTCCAAAAATTGTTTTATCATCTCGATCATTCACTCTCTCTCTCTTTTTTTTAAAGATTTTATTTATTTGACACAGAGAGAGAGATCACAAGTAGGCAGAGGAGCAGGTAGAGAGAGAGGGGGGAAGCAGGCTCCCTGCTGAGCAGAGAGCCCGATTCGGGGCTCGATTCCAGGACTCTGGGATCGTGACCTGAGCCGAAGGCAGAGGCTTAACCCACTGAGCCACCCAGGCGCCCCCATTCTCTCTTTTTATTTAGTGATGTATACTTTTACTTTTCTTTAAATATCTTCAACATTTATAAGACTAAATTAGTTAATTTTATTTTAGTGTTTTTTAAAGATATTTATTTGAGAGAGAAAGAGCACAAGCGAGAGTGAGGGACAGGGGGACAGAGAGAGGGACAAGCAGACTTCCCAGTGAGTGGAAACCGCAAATTGAGACTTAATCCCAGAACCCTGAGATCATGACCCAACCTGAAGTCAGATGCTTAACTGACTGAGCTACCAGGCACCCCTTGTTTTAGGATTTTTTTTTTTAAAGATTTTATTTTATTTATTTATTTTTATTTATTTATTAGAGAGAGAGAGAGCACAAGCTCAGGCAGACAGAGTGGTAGGCAGAGGCAGAGGGAGAAGCAGGCTCCCTGCCGAGCAAGGAGCCCGATGTGGGACTCGATCCGAGGACGCTGGGATCCTGACCTGAGCCGAAGGCAGCTGCTTAACCAACTGAGCCACCCAGGCGTCCCTTGTTTTAGGATTTTATGTTTAAACTTCCTTCTCGTTTTTTGTGTCTTTTTCTCTGCAAGTCAGATATCATTTGCTTTTCTGTAATGTTTTTAAAATTTAGTATTCTATTTTTAATTTTCCATACAGTTAACACCATTTTTCTTAAAACATTCTTTACCTTATATTTCTCCAACTCAAAAGAATCAAATGTGTAATGACATCTTTTGAGCTTCCCCTATTGGAAATGAGAAATTAGTACACCCCTCTCTCCACTACTCTCCTGTGGCTTTATGTTCTTTTCTTATTCCTTTTCTGATATTGTTTAGATGTTTCGAGTGTTTGGAGCCAGATTATCATTCAGAATTTTTACATTATGTGTCTTCCCTTTTAAGAGTAACTTTGACTTTTATTTTAGCTCAGTTCTCCAGAAAACAGAACCTAAGGTAAAGTTTGTGGAACTAATGTTTTATCAGAGGGTTCAATCTCAGGGAGGCAAAAGTAAAGTAAAACAGGGAAGGAGGGAAACAAATACAAGGTGGCAAGCTCTGCTCAGCTTCCTGACAAGTAGTTGCTTCCTTGGTTACACAGTACACCTTTGGAGAGGCCAAGGGGGCTTCTGAATCTTGGACCCATCAGGGGGAAGAAGGGTAAACATTTATATGCTTTCTTCTCCCTCTTTTCTCTTCATTGGTCAAAGTTCGCCCCACAGGAGGTAACTCCTTCATACTTAAAAGCTGTGACATGGGCTCCTACTGGCAGCTAGTGGAAAAGGCCAAGCCTCCCTCAATGGATCTCCCTGGGCCAGTGCAGCTTCCACTGTAGCATGTATGATGGAGCCCATGCCAAAGCTAGCCGTTAACACCTGCCTGGGAAGACTGAGTCAGCTGGTGATGTCGGAAGACAAGATCCAGTTGGAGCAATCAGGACTTAATATTGTAAGAATGGCAAGAGACTCTGACAGGTTTCCTTGGCCTGGGAAGCTGAGCAAGTGCTGAGACCAGGGAGGCAAGGAGTTAAAAGGGTCTGACAAGGGGCATAAATGAATGCATTACATTCACGTTTAGCTTTGTGGCTATATTTATAATTCTCTAGGTTTATGTCTTCATTTAACTCATTTGAGTGCTCATTGCCTGTCCTTATCTCTCAGTTGGCTAAAAAATAGCTTAGAGTAATTATCTCCTGTAATTCAGTGTGGCAGCAGAGAAGTCTGAGATGAACATGATTTTCTGTGCTTTCTAGAAGCACAGAAACATCTTTTATTTCCTTCATAGATCTTAGTAGAACTTCTGTAGCCTTGTATTAAAAAAAAAATTGTCAGGCTTGTCTAGATATAGGTCTTTGTCATTTACTTCTCTCCAAAACATGACTATTTCTTTCTGTCTGCATCTATGGGCTTTTTTTTTTTCTTCATCAGGAAAGTGCTCTTCCTTTCATATATTTGATTTTCTCCCATTTGTTGTTCTCTTCTTCATGAATACCAACGATCTTTTCTCTTTGTTCCTGCTTTTATCTATTCTACCTACCTCTGACCTTTACCTCTTCACCAAGAGTATCTCAAGCAACCCTCATTATTTATTCAATATTCTAACAGAGTCAAGTCTTTATCACCAATGGGAATTTTAATTCTGTGGTTGCATTATTTTTGAATCATTCCCTGTCCTTTATTTCAATCATAACATTCTATTGAATTTCCATTTCGTCCTGTTTATATCTTTCTTCTCATACTTTATAGATACATGTTTATAGAACATGCGTAGCTTTTTGTACTATTAGGGATGCAAGTAGTCTCTTGAAGTTTTCTTTTGGGCCCTGTAATAGATCATTTTTACGCTTTTCCTTTCTGTCTTTATGATACTGTTTCCTTTCCCTTGTTCTGAACTTTTCCCCCAGAGGTTGCATGTTGAATTTTCTTCATCTTTTACTTACTTTTTATAAGAGTACTCAGACTTAAGTATTTATCAACAGATAGAATGCATATGTCTCTTTTGGTTCTGTTCCCTATCTACTCTTTTTCAAAACTTTTATTTATTTTTCTTAATTTAAATTCAGTTAGCCAACCTACAGTACATCATTAGTTTCAGATGTAAAGTTCAGTTAGCCCTGAGTTGTATATGACACCGAGTGCTCATCCCATCATGTGCCCTCCCTATCCACTTAAATTTATGTCAGTTCTTATTTCAACTTTCATGTCTACTAGGCATTGAACAATTGAACTTCTGCTCTACTGGCATACCAACCTTATTGTCTGATCTTCTGTTACTCTGAAATGATAAGCACACGAAAAACTACAAAATTCTCAGTTTACACTGCTCTTGGGTTCATCCTCTTTCTGCCCCTATGTAAAATACTATATATTGGGACCATACATTTCTCAAAATGCAGTTTTCTCCCTCCCTACCCAGCTGTTTCCTTGGAGCTCTCTATGGATGTAGTACAAGAGAGAGATAATGGAGATAAAGGGAGGAAGAGATAAAGAGGTAATTAATATAACCTAGCTGCTCCTTAGGCAAGTAAAAAACAAAAATGAAATAAAAATAAACATTTGGGATTACATTAAACCAAAACATTTTGGCACAGTAAAGGAAGCCATCAATAAAACAAAAAAGACAACTTACTGAATAGGAGAAGATATTTGGAAATGATACATCTGACAAGGGGTTAATATACAAAATATATAAAGAACTTATACAACTCAGCAACAAACAAACAAACACAATCCAATTAAAAAAATGAGCAGGGAGCAAAGGGGTGGAACTTTCCAAGATGGTGGAGGAGTAGGAGACCTTAGCTTTGTCTGGGCCCAGGAATTCAGCTAGATAGCTATCACATTATTCTGAACACCTGTGAACTCAACCAGATATCTAAGAAAAGATTTGCTGCAATTCTACAAATAGAAAAGTGACCACTTTCTGCAAGGTAGGAGTTGTTGAGAAGTGAATCCAAGGCCATATACTGAAAGATTAATTGGGGAGGAGGGAACCTCTGTAAGCTGGCTACCAGAAAGTGATATAATGGCAGAGCCAGATAGAAACTTTTAGAAGTTCTCCAGTGAGAATTTCTGTTTCAGTGAGGAAAGTCCCTGCCTGAAGGGCACTCAGGTGGCAAAGTGGGGCTGAATACTAGGTGGGACAGTGTGGTCTCAGGATCCCCAGGGTCACAGGAAGAATGGGGATACCTGAGTGGGGGAGAATTCCCAGGCATTAGAGGAAGCTAGCTACAACCAGTGAGCCCAGGAGTGGGCTTTCAGCTCTGTGTTGCCATAAACCTCGAACTACAGAACAGATGGGTGACTACAGTGGCCCAGTAAGGGGCAGAACCCTCAAAACTCCCCTTCTTCCCCAGGAGAAACAGCCCCCTTGCATGCTGCTGGAGTCTGCAGGGTTTGGATACTCGAAGCTGAGTCTGGGGCCTGAGATAGAAATGCTCAGTTACAGACCAGGTGAACAGAGTGCAGATGGAGACTGGGGAGACAGGAGTGATTGCTTTTTCCTGAGGGCACACTGAGGAGTTGGGGACACGAGGTTTTGGCTCCAGGGCTAGAGACTGATAGGCCTCCATTTTCATTTTCACCCTCTAAAGCAGTACAGAAAGCCTTCAGGGAACATAAGACACATAGAATAATATGGAGCTGCTTACTTAGCCTGGCCCCTGGCAAGAGTGGTGAAATTCTAACCAGGGCAAAGACACTTGAGAATCACCACAACAGGTCCCTCCCCCAGGAACATCTGGCCAAGATCAAGTTTACTGGTCACACAGAACTACAAAACTCCAGCACGAGGCTCTAACTGCTAGGATAAATGAGGCAGAAGAGAGAATTAAGGATATAGAAGACAAGATAATGGAAAATTTAAAAACTATAGGGTTTTTTTTTCACGATTCTTTAGCCTTTCAATTTTTTTTCCTCTTTCCTTTTCAACCAATTTCTTATTTTATCAACTTTTTAAAAGTCTTTTTAAATTTTCACTTCTACAGTTACATCCTATCCTTTCATTGTATTTAATTTTATTTGTGTGTGTATATATATATATACGTATATATATATACACACACACATTTATGTATGTGTATATATACATATATATGTATATATCTCAAATAAATAAAATTTAAAAAATGGAGGCTCTAACTGCTAGGATAAATGAGGCAGAAGAGAGAATTAGTGATATAGAAGACAAGATGATGGAAAATAAAGAAGCTGAGAAAAAAGAGATAAACAACTACTGGATCATGAGGGGAGAATTTGAGAGATAAAGTGATACCATAAAGTGAAACAATATTAGAATATTGAGATCCCCAAAGAAGAGGAAAGAGAGAGAGGGGCAGATGATATATTGGAGCAATTTATAGCAGAGAACTTCCCTAATCAGGGGAAGGAAACAGGCATTTAAGTCCAGGAGGCATAAAGAACCCCCACTCAAAATCAATAAAAATAGGTCAACACTTAGATATATAATATTGAAGCTTACAAATCTTAGAGAAAGAGAAAATCTTGAAAACAGCTCAGGACAAGAGGTTGGTAACCTACAAGGATAGAAGCATTAGACTGGCAGCAGACTGATCCACAGAGACCTGGCAGGCCAGAAAAGACTGGCATGACATATTCAGGGCACTATATGAGAAAAATACGCAGCCAAGAATACTTTATCCAGCAAGTCTTTTATTCAAAATAGAAGGAGAGATTAAAAGTGTCCAGGACAAATAGAAACTAAAAGAATTTGTGATCAGGATGCTTGGGTGGCTCAGTCAGGCAAGTGTCTGCCTTCAGCTTAGGTCATGTTCCCAGGGTCCTGGGACTGAACACTGCATTGGGCTCATTGCTCAGTGGAGAGCCTGCTTCTCCCCCCTGCTTGTGTATGCACACACACTCTCTCTCTCTGACAAATAAATAAATAAAATCTTTTTAAAAAATTAATAATGAATAAAAGAATTTGGGATTACTAAACCAGCCCTGCAAGAAATATTAAAGGGGAGGGGCACCTGGGTGGCTCAGTGGGTTAAAGCCTCTGCCTTCGGCTCAGGTCATGATTCCAGGGTCCTGGGATCGAGCCCCGCATCAGGCTCTCTGCTCGCTGGGGAGCCTGCTTCCTCCTCTCTCTCTGCCTGCCTCTCTGCCTGCTTGTGATCTCTCTCTGTCAAATAAATAAATAAAATCTTAAAAAAAAAAAAAAGATGCTATTAAAAAAAAAAAAGAAATATTAAAGGGGAATCCTTTAAGCAAAAAGAGAGCCCAAAAGTAATATAGACCAGGAAGGAACAAAGACAATATATAGAAACAGTGACTTTACAAGTAATACAATGGCACTAAATTCATATCTTTCAATAGTGACTGAATGTAAATGGGTGAAATGCCCCAATCAGAAGATGGAGGTATCAGATTGGATAAAAAAAAAAACAAGACCATCAATATGCTGTCTGCAAGAGACTCAATTTAGATCCAAAGACATCTCCAGATTGAAAGGTAGGGGCTGGTAAACCATTTATCATGCTAATGGACATTCAAAGACGACAGGGGTAGCAATCCTTATTTCAGACTAATTAGATTTTAAGCCAAAGACTATAGTAAGAGATGAGGAAGGACACCATATCATAATTAAAGGGTCTATGCAGCAAGGAGATCTAACAATTATAAATATTCATGACCCTAATGTGGGAGCAGCCAGTTATATAAATCAATTAATAACAAAATTAAAGAAACACATTGATAATAATACAATAATTATAGGGGACTTTAACAACCCACTCACTGCAATGGACAGATCATCTGAATAGAAGATCAACAAGGAAACAAGAGCTTTGAATGACATACTGGACCAGATGGACATCACAGATACATTCAGAGTATTCCACCCTAAAGCAATAGAATACACATTCTTCTCAAGTGCACAAGGAACATTCTCCAGAATAGATCACATACTGGGTCATAAATCAGGTCTCAACTGGTACCAAAAGATTAGGATCATTCCCTTCATGTTTTCAGACCATAATGCTTTGAAACTTGAACTCAGTCACAAGAGGAAAGTTAGGAAGAACTCAAATACATGGAGGTTAACGAACGTTCTGCTACTAAAGAATGTTCTACTAAAGAATGAGCCTTGTGGTGGGTATTAAGGAGGGCACATATTGCATGGAGAACTGGGTGTAGTGTATAAACAATGAATCTTGAAACACTGAAAAAATAAAATAAATTAAAAAAAAAAGAATGGATGGATCAACTAGGAAATTAAAGAAAAATTTAAAATATTCATGGAGGGACGCCTGGGTGGCTCAGTTGGTTAAGCAGCTGCCTTCGGCTCAGGTCATGATCCCAGCTTCCTGGGATCAAGTCCCACATTGGGCTCCTTGCTCGGCAGTGAGCCTGTTTCTCCCTCTGCCTCTGCCTGCCACTCTGTCTGCCTGTGCTCGCTCCTGTGCTCTCTATCTGACAAATAAATAAATAAATAAATAATCTTTTAAAAAAGATAGAATAAAATATTCATGGAAACATGAAAATGAAAAGACACCTGTTCAAAACCTTTGTGATGCGGCAAAGGCAGTCCTACAAGGGAAGTATATAGCACTATAAGCCTTTCTCAAGAAACAAGAAAGTTCTCAAATACACAATCTAACCTTACACCTAAAGGAGCTGGAGAAAGAACAGGAAATAAAGCCTAAACCAGCAGAAGAGAATTAATAAAGATTACAGCAGAAATCAATGAAATAGAAACCAAAGAAGAGGAGAACAGACCAATGAAACTAGAAACTGGTTCTTTAAAAGAATTAACAAGATTGATAAACCCCTGGCCAGACTTATTAAAAAGAGAAGAAAAGGGCCCAAATAAATAAGATCATGAATGAAAGAGGAGAGATCACAACCAACACCAAAGAAATACAAACAATTGTAAGAACTATTATGAGCAGCTATATGCCAACAAATTAGGCAATCTGGAAGAAATAGGTGCATTCCTAGAAATGTATAACCTACCAAAATGGAATTAGGAAGAAACAGAAAACCTGAACAGACCCATAAGCAGCAAGGAGCAGATAATCAAAAATCTCCCAACAAACAAGAGCCCAGGGCCAGACAGCTTCCCAGGGGAATTCCACCAAACATTTAAAGAAAAATTAATACCTATTCTTCTGAAGCTGTTTCAAACAATAGAAATGGGAGGAAAACTTCCAAACTCTTTCTATGATGACAGCATTACCTTGATCCCAAAACCAGACAAATATACCAAGAGAATTACAGACCAATATACCTGATGAACATGAATGTAAAAATTCTCACCAGGATATTAGCCAAAAGGATCCAGCAGTACATTAAAAGGATTATTTACCACAACAAAGTGGGATTTATTCCTGGGCTGCAAGGTGGTTCAACATGATCAACATAATATACTATATTAATAAAAGAAAGGACAAGAAACATATGGTCCTCTCAATAGATGCAGAAAAAGCATTTGACAAAATACACCATCCTTTCTTGATTAAAATTCTTCCCAGTATTGGGATAGAAGGAATATACTTCAATATCATGAAAACCATATATAAATACCCACAGCAAATATCATTCTCAACGGGGAAAAAGTTAGAGTTTTTCTGCTAAGATCAGGAACATGGCAGGGATGTCCACTATCACCACTGTTGTTCAACATAGTACTAGAAGTCCTAGCCTCAGCAATCAGACAACACCAAGAAATAAAAAGCAACCAAATCAGCAAAGAAAAAGCCAAACTCTCACTCTTTGCAGAGGACATGATACTCTATGTGGAAAACCCAAAAGACTCCACACCCAAATTGCTAGAACTCATACAGGAATTCAGCAAAATGGTAGGATATAAAATCAATGCACAGAAATCAGTTGCATTCCTATACACTAACAGTGAGACAGAAGAAAGAGAAATTTATAATTGCAGCCAAAAATCATAAGATACCTAGGAATAAATCTAACCAAAGATGCAAATAATCTGTACTCAGATAGCTATAGAAGACTCATGAAAAAAAATTGAGGAAGACTCAAAGAAATGGAAAAACTTTCCATGCTCATGGATTGAAAGAACAAATGTTGTTAAAATGTCTATGCTACCTAGAGCAATCTACACATTCAATGCAATCCATATCAAATACCAACAATTCTTTTCACATAGCTGGAACAAATAAATCCTAAAATTCATGTGGAACCAGAAAAGACCCAGAGTAGCCAAAAAATGTTGAAAAAGAAAAACAAAACTGGTGACATCACAATTTCAGACTTCAAACTCCACTACAAAGTTGTAATCATCAAGATAGTATGGTACTGACACAAAAACAGACACATAGAGCAATGGAACAGAATAGAGAGCCCAGAAATGGACCCTCAACTCTATGGTCAACTAATCTTCGAAAAAGCAGGAAAGAACTTATCAAACTCAACACCCAAAGAACAAATAATCCAATCAAGAAATAGGCAGAAGACATGAACAGACATTTCTCTAAAGAAGACATTCAAATGACCAACAGACACATGAAAAATGCTTAACGTCATTTGGCATCAGGGTAATACAAGTAAGAACAACAATGAGATACCAGCTCACACCAGTCAGAATGACTAAAATTAACAAGTCAGGAATTGACAGATGTCAGTGAGGATGCAAAGAAAGGGGAACCCTCCTACACTATTGGTGGGAATGCAAACTCACGTAACCACTCTGGAAAACAGTAAGGAAGTTCTTCAAAAAGTTGAAAATAGAGCTACGCTATGACCCAGCAATTGCACTACTGAGTATCCCTCCCAAAGATACATATGTGTGTGTGTGTATGCCCAAAGGAGCACCTGTACCTCAGTGTTGATAGCAGCAATGTCCACAATAGCTAAACTTCAGAATGAGCCCAGGTGTCCATCGACAGATAAATGGATAAAGAAGATGTGGTATACACACACACACAGGAATATTATGCAGCCATCAAAAAAATGAAATCATGGGGCACCTGGGTGGCTCAATGGGTTAAAGCTTCTGCCTTCGGCTCGGGTCATGATCCCAGGGTCCTGGGATGGAGCCCTGCATCGGGCTGTCTGCTCAGTGGCGAGCCTGCTTCCTCCTCTCTCTCTGCCTGCCTCTCTGCCTACTTGTGATCTCTGTCTGTCAAATAAATAAAATCTTTAAAAAAAAAAGAAATCTTGCCATTTGCAACAAATTGGATGAAACTAGAGGGTATTATGTTAAGTGAAAAAAGTCAATCAGAAAAAGACAATTATCACACAATCCCACTTATATGTGGAATTTGCAAAAACAAAACAGAGGATCCTAGGGGAAGATAAGAAAAAACAAAACAAGACAAAACTAGAAGGGGAGATAAACCATAAGAGACTCTTAATCATAGGAAACTGAGGGTTGCTGGAGGGGAGGGGGGTAAGGGGATGGGGTTTTTGGGTGATGGACATTGAGGAGGGCATGTGATGTAATGAGCATGTAGTATTATATAAGACTGATGAATCACAGGCCTGTACCTCTGAAACCAATAATACATTATATGTTAATTAATTCAATTTAAATAACAAAATGTTGGGAAAAAAAAGGAAGGACCTCTTGACACATGCTACAATGCAGATAAACCTTGAAGACATTATGCTGAGGGAAATAAGCCAGTCATAAAAGGGCCAAGGACTGTGTGATTCCACATATAGGAGGTCCTTAGATTCATAAAGACAGAAAGCAAAATGGTGGTTGCCAAGGGCTGGATTGAAGGGCTAATGGATAGTTATTGTTCAATGGTACCATTTCCATTAGGGAGAAGTAAAACTGGAGATGGATTGTGTTGATGATGGGGCACAATGTGACTGTAATTGAAATGATAAATCTTGTGTATATTTTATTACAAGAAAAATTATTTTAACAATTCTATAAATAAATAAATACATAAAATGAGCAGAGGCTCTGAATAGTCCTTTTTCCACAAAAGACATACAGATGGCTAACAGACATATGTAAAGATGCTCAACAGCACTAGCCAGGATGGAAATGCAAATCAAAACCACAATGAGTTATTACCTCACACCAGTCAGAATGGCTAGTATCAAAAAGACAGGAAATACCAAGTTCTGGGAAGGATGTAGCAAAAAGGAAACCCTCATGCATTGTTGGTGGGAATGTGAATTGGCACAACCACAATATGGAAGTTGCTCAAAATTAAAAACAACAATGACAACAGTCATATGATTCAGTAATTCTACTGCTGGTATACACCAGAAGAAAATAAAAACACTAATTCAAAAAAATACAAGCACCTCTTTGTTTACTGCAGCATTATTTACAATAGCAAAGATATGGAAGTGATCTTCAACAGAAGATAGTGAAAATATGAAAGTGCCTATCAACAGAGGGATAGATAAAGAATTGACATATGTAGTGAATATATTTGAATATATATTCCGATATACATTGAATACATGTATATCGGAATATATATTCATATCAAGTATATATGAATATAAAATACTATATATGTAAAATATATGTGTGTACAATATGTATGTGTATACACACACAATAGAATATTAATCAGCCATAAAAATGAAATTCTGCCATTCTCAATAACATGGATGGACCCAGAGTATATTATGCTAAGTGAAATAAGTCAGACAGAAATAGACATATTTCATATATGCATAAATTTCACTTATATGTGGAACCTAAAAAGCAAATGAGCAAATAAAAAACAAACAACCAGACTCAGAAACTCATAAATACAGAGAACAAACTGCTTTTTGAAGTAGCCAGAGTTCTTTTTGTTTTTAATTGAAGTATAGCTGACATCCAATATTATATATTTGTGATAACCACAAAATTTTTGCTTGATGCACATCCTTGATTTGAGGTGGGGCAAAGAGATAGATATTATGTATTTTTTATACTTTCTCATATGATAAAACTTGACTATGCTTTGAAGGGTAGGAATTTCTTTATACAGTTCAAAATTACCTTAAATACATGTGTTTTTATGGTCTCAGATCCAGTTTTGGCTGATGTGTGGCATTTTCATCTCAGTTGCTTCTACATTACAAATGAGAACTAAAGGCAGTTTCCCTTGCCAAAAACAAGAATCTGTCGAAATGTCAAAATTTTGAGGAATTCACCATTAAATTAACAGCTCTGTTCAATAACCATGTAAACCAAAAGTCACTAAGGCACAAGGGATTACCACTGAGAGTCAGCTGAGAACCAGCAGAGATTTGAGTCAAAAAGGATGAACAGGGGACGCCTGGATGGCTCAGTTGGTTAAGCAGCTGCCTTCGGCTCAGGTCATGATCCCAGCATCCTGAGATCGAGTCCCACATCGGGTTCCTTGCTTAGCAGGGAGCCTGCTTCTCCCTCTGCCTCTGCCTGCCACTCTCTCTGCCTGTGCTCACTCTCTCTGTCAAATAAATAAATAAAATCTTTTAAAAAAAAAAAAAAAGGATGAACAGAACCATTGTGGTGGGGGAGTGCAAAAATTCTTAGTGCCTGAATAAAGAATTGAGTATGTTTTGCTTTGATTTTCTATACCATATTCGTGCATACACAAACCTATTTGGAAATAGAAAAGATTTAAAAGATTTTATTTATTTATTTGACACAGAGAGAGAGAGAGAGAGATCACAAGTAGGCAGAGAGGCAGGCAGAGAGAGAGGCAGAAGCAGGCTCCCTGCTGAGCAGAGAGCCTGATGTGGGGTTCCATCCCAGGACCCTGGGATCATGACCTGGGCCGAAGGAAGAGGCTTTAACCCACTGAGCCACCCAGGTGCCCCCAAAATAATAATTTATATACATGGTGAGATTTGAAAATATAGTACTTTATCAGTTCCTGAATCAAATAAATTGGGGCAAGTCTAGATTTGAAAACAGCCACTTTTCTTTAGTTAGACTTCCTCTACATTTTTCTTAGCCTGTGTGTGTGTGTGTGTGTGTGTGTGTGTGTGTGTGTGTGTTTCCTTTTGACAGTTTAGAGCATCAAGGTCATAATGTCAGGAATGAAGCAGATAGCAAAAAGAAGATGCAGTAGAGGCTTAAAAGAAAATGTTTGTTCAATATTTGCAATTGACTAAAAGGGAAAAATATTGAAGTGCATTGATTATCCAAGCATTCAAGGCTCTAAGTAGATTAGAGGGTTTGCTGCTGCTTATGAAACTGAGACATTTGACAAAAACATCAAGCTACTCTTTGCATTGTCTCATAGCAGCTTGTCATTCTACAACTAGTGTGAAAATATGGCATTGCAAGTTTTATGAAATATATATATTTTTACTGACTCTATGCTTTCAAGTTACTGACTCTATACTTACATTTTCCATCCAGGAATAAATAATTTACAGAATTAATTTTTCATTATAATTTTCTCACAGCTTGTGAATTAGAAATGTTCTGACACTAAGCATGAATGTAAATTGAATGTATTTCTGTGTAGGAATTCTAGGGTGTAGTTAATCGTAGAGCTGGGTTGTTTTAGAGTTGCCAGATATATTTGTGTAGTCAGTTTCAATATATTTGGACCTGAATTGTATAGAGAACCTTTAAAAGCAGAACTCAAACAGCCTTATTTGTTCTGGTAATGAATGAATCACTGTAATATATAAACCTCCCAAATGAAAACTCATTGACAGGGTTAACTGCTAAAAAATTATTTGCAGTGTATACCTCCCAGACAAATTAGTTAGCCTGGACCCCAGAAGACCAAAGCTTGAAATAAATTAATCTGACCCTAATAGTAATAGGACTAAGAATTTTAATAAAAATAGAAGCCCCCATTGGTAATATTCATATTATGGCCACTAACATTCAATGAAGTCTGATATGTTATTATTGAGACACGAATTAGATGGTGACTTAATATGTCAAGGCAAATGATACTTCAACATTTAAGTATATTTGTTAGTGCTTATTATGTAGCAGACATTGTTCTAGGTGCTAGAGATTCATCAGTGAACAGAACAGACAAAAGTCCATGCTCTTGTGCAGTTTACATTCTAGTGAGAAAAGAAAGTCTATAAACAATAAACATAATAATAATTATGTATATTATATAGTACGTTAGAAGGTGGCAGATGATATGAAACAAAACATAGATGGGGTAAAAGGGATCAGGAGTGCTTCTAATTTTAGATGAGGAAGTCAAGGTGGACTTTACTGGGAAGATGACTGCTGAGCTAAGTAAGATTTGAAGGAGGAGAAAGAGTGAACTCTGAATATAGTTGGGAAGAGAGCATCTTAGACAGAAAAGCTGAGGCAGGAGCATGCCTGGAGATATGAGGACAGGAAGGCCAATGTGTCTGGAACAGAAGGAGCAAGTTAGGAAAATAGTAGTAGAAGGGATTTAGGTAGACTAATAAGTAATTGTTTTACTTAGGCCCCATAGGTCAGGAGAAGGACATAAGCTTTAATTCTGATTTCTGTTTTAACAAAATTACCTTGGTTGCTATGTTGAAAAAGGACTGTAAGGGGCAAGGCATAAATAGGGAGATCTCCTTGGAGGTGATTGCAATAATCCAGGTGATTAGTGGTTCAGACCAGGGAGGTGGTATGGGTCTGGATATATTTTGAAGGTACAGGCAACAAGATTTCCTGATGGATGTGATGGGGCATATGAGAAACCGGCAAGGTATTTACATTTAACAAGTGTGAGTTATTAACTGAAATGGGGAAGACTGTAGGTGGTACAGGTTTGTAGAGGGAAATTAGTTTGGTTTTGGAAGTTTAAAATTTGAGAAGTCTTTTAGTGGAAATAGCAAATAGGAAGTTGCTAAACTAACCTGGAGTCCAGGGAAAAGGCTAAAGTTGAAGGAAGAAATTTGGGATTTTTCAGCATATGGATTACATCTAAAGCCATGAGTTGACAAGATCACCAAGGGAGCAAATATAGCCAAAGAAGAAACAAATTCTAGTAACTACACTTGGGGAGCTCCTAATAGCACCCCAAAGAGCATTAATTATAAGAAAATACAGACAGTGAAGTTTGTTGAAAAGTAGCCAGTGAGGTTACAGGAAAACCATGACAGCATGCTATTGGGGTAACCAGGAGAAGTGGTGTTTCCAAGAGAAGAAAGTAGTCAATTTTAACAAATGCCATTGATTGACTAAGTAAAATTAGTATTGAAAATTGTCTGCTGGATTTAACAATGACTATGACAAGAGCAGTTTCTGTGGCATAATGGAAATGAAAATACCTCATTGGAGTAAGTTTAAGAAAGAATTGGAGAAGAGGCATTAAAAACAGAAATTATATACAATCCTTTTGAGTTTTACTATAAAGGGGAGTAGAAAAATGGGATAACTGGAGGGGGAAGAGAGAACAAGAGATTTTAAGAAGAGAGAAATAATATTTATTTCCTAATGCCAATGGCCCAGTGGAGAGGATAAAACTTACGTTTTATGACAGAGAGGAGAGGGGCACCTGGGTGGCTCAGCTAGTTAAGCATCTGCTTTTGGTTCATATCATGACCCCAGGGTCCTAGAATCGAGTTCTGCAACAGACTCCTTGCTTAGTGGGGAACCTGATCCTTCCTCTGCCTGCTGTTCCCCTACTTATGTTCTCTCTCTCTCTGACGAATAAATAAATAAATTTTTAAAAAGACAGAGAGGAGAAAACTGTTGGAAGTATGTTCTTGAGTAAACAAGAGATGGGATCTAGTGTCCACCTAGAATGTTGACCTTATTTAAAAGCATTCACAGTTAACCAGTTAATCTACCATAATGGAGAAGGAAACAAAATCTGTGGGTAAAGATGATGATGGATGGCTAAATGTGCTTGTAGGCAACTGTGGAAAGTTCACTTTTGGATGCTCTTATTTCTCTCATTTAAATATTAAGGAAGATCTTCAGCTGAAAGTGAAGATGAGGAAAAGGTGCTAAAGATTTGAAGAAAGAAGAGAAGGTATGAAACTTATCTAAGAGAGTGGGAGAAGGAATGGACTGGGCAGATATCATACAGCTGCAAGATAACATTAAGGGAATATTTAAATAATGATAGCACATAAACATATTGCGTGCTTGTGTTTTGTGCACTGTTTTAGAAAGCTTACATATATTGACCTATGAACCAGCACAATTATTATTCTTATTTTGAGATAAGAAAACCAAGAAGCTATCTGTGGTCACATAGCCAAATAAATGGTTGAGGCATGATATGAAGCCAGGTTGTCTGACTCCAGACAGTAGGCTATTTTTCAACACAATCAAATATTTGTTAATTGAAAAAATTAAGGACTGGGCACAGTATTAATTTTGGCTTAGTGGCTCAGTCAGTTGGGTGACCCACTGTTGTCTTCGGCCTGGGTGATGATCTTGGAGTTGTGGGATCGAGCCCTGAGTCAGGCTCTGCACTGGGCATGCAACCTGCTTGGGATTCTCTCTCTCCCTTTCCCTCTGCCCCTCCATCTCTCTCTCTCTAATTAAAAAAAAAATTAAGGATAAATTAAAGGAAAGAAAGATGAACAGTCGCTCCTATATCCACAGTCTGTGGCTTTCTGATAAGTCATTTTTGTACTCATGTGACCTAAATGATGTTTTCCAGATCTTATACCTTGGTCTTTGTGTGGAGGAGCTGACGAGGTAAGGATATGGCCTAGACATCTTATTGACTTAGGCTTGAATCTCGGCCCTTTTTTTTTTTTACTAAATTATCCTGGCCAAGTAACTTAATCTCTCTGAGCCCTAGTTTCCTCATCTTTAAAATGAGAATAACATATATTTTACAGCATTTATGGACATTAATAGAATCACGTATGCAAAGTGTCTGGTATAGTACTTGGTACACAGTAGGTTTTCCATAAGAATAGTTTTCTTTCCCCTCCCTATTCTGGTCATTTGCCCAGAACTTGAGTATCCTCCTCAGAATGGACCCTTCTTTGCACTTGCCAGTTCCACCGCCAGAACTGGAGTCAGGGCTCTCAATCCAGCTAAGTCTCCTTGTGATATAATGGGTAGAAAGGAAAGGCTGTCTTGCACTCTTACCTGTTGGGGCCCTCTGAGGCTTAATTTTAAAGATTTTTATTTATTTATTTGACAGATAGATCACAAGTAGGCAGAGAGGAAGGCAGAGAGAGAGGAAGGGAAGCAGACTCCCCGCCGAGCAGAGAGCCCGATGCGGGACTCGATCTCAGGACCCTGAGATCATGACCCGAGCCGAAGGCAGCGGCTTCACCCACCTAGCCACCCCGAGGCTTAATTTTAAATGCTTCTCTTACCCTTCTGCTATTAGCCAGCTCGAAACATGAGGACCTTCCAAGGAGGGTCCTCTGGCAGAGCCAACCCTCCTGCCCACACCATGCAGCTGAATCAATTCTCTGAGTTCTGAAATCTACACGGTGTGGCTGGAGTCAGGTCTTGATTAATTTGACCTGTCTAATCCTGGCTTTACTGTCCAACAGCAGCAGCAAAAGAGCGTCCCTAATTTTAATATCAGTAATACAACTCTAAACTTACAAAATGGCTACTCCAGGGGGTAATTAATCCACATTACAAGTATGCGCCAAAGGATTTTTCTTGGAGCAGTATTGTTTTTTCCCCCAGCAATTACGTGTTTTTCAAAGGAAGACCTAAGTAGTTTGGCATCCCAACCATAAGCTCTAGGCAAGTGGTGGCTTTTCTTTTTTCTTCTTCTGAACACCAGCGCTTAATAATTCGCTAAACTTCAGTCAGGTCTGAAAGCAATGGATTCCAAAAGAGTAACACACAGGTTTTTCTATGTTATACTTACAGCCACTATGAAAATGTGAGTCTGTATTTTTTACATAATTTGGATGAAACGAGGCCGCTTTGATTTTATATTGTCAATCATAGTAAAATAACTGAGTCTATATTTTAGAAAGTAATGAAAAGTCAACTTCAGGCCACTAAGTGAAACACAACAAACTAACCCCTTACTTTTCCTTAACCACTTAGCAGCTCCTGCATACCGTGCAATCTAAGGAGTAGAAAAGGCGGAGCTGGTTAGCGAGGTCTGCGGCTGCGCAGAAGCCCAGCCAGTGGAGAGGGCGCATCGCAGCTAGAGTAGCCACTAACACGCCTGGGCCTCTGTACCCCGCCCCCCGAGCTTCTGGCTACCCGTGGAACATTCTGGAAGCTTGAGAGACGACTTGGGCCCAGGGACCTGCTGATTTGGTAGGTGTGTTTGCAACTACTGAGGACCTGGCTCTTCGTTTTTCTTGCGTCCTTCTTTTGCGATAATGATTTTTTCCTCAGGCCTGCCGAGGTCCAGTCTTTACCTCAGAGCTTCAGCGGGGTGAGAGAGGATCCGCTCCACTCTTTTCTTCCTTTAAGAGTCGTGTGGAAAGGGGTTTCTTCATGTTTTTCATGTAGGATTGTAGAAATGTTTCTTTTTCAGAAGCCCTGTCACTGTGCAGGTTGCGAATTTATATCTTACTTACTTATAGTGTTGTCTGCGATCTGTTTCCCTGCCAACTGTGGCGGGGGGTGGGATATCTCAAGAATGGAAGCGGCCGTGAAGATCTTGTAGGCCAACCTCTCACTTGTCAGTTGAGGCCACTGAGCAGGAACACGATATATGGGAGATTTGTGTGTGTGTGTGCAGGGTTCAACTGATTTGAATTTGAAAAACAAACAAAATCCCAATAGCCGGGAATACTAGGGCCTTGGAACCAGCCAAGACTTAAAAGGCCTTGAGTTCGACCTCTTTTATTTTCAGATGAGGAAGCAGGCCGACTAGATGTGCAGTGATTTGCCCAGAGTCGCAGAGCTGAGGTGTGGGTGAGCCGCCCGCCTGGCTGCTAGTCCAGGAGCGCTTCCCCAGTGATGCAGGGGTGAGCCTTGCTGCCTCAACCCTAGTTTTCTGATTCATTTCTAGTCGTTCATTGTACGTTCTTGGGGATCTATTGGTCGCAGTTCCTTTCGCACTTAAAATTGCACAAAATTACTAAACCACTTATAGCTTCAAGTTGTTCACAAAACCCACATATAAGAGTATGAAGAATTAAATGACTAATTATATTGACTATATATTATATACTATTTAATAATGACTATATATGAAGAATTAAATGACTATATTGTGTGAGTGCATTTAGGAGAGTGGTCATTAGCTAAACAGTAAATTAAATTATATGGGAGGGGAAATAAAAGTTGCAGCCCTTTCCCTAGCCAGGTAGCCATTACTCGTTCAAAAACAAAATTTTTTAAAGATTTTTTAAAAAATTTATTGGAAAGAGAGCGCACAAGCAGGGGGGAGAGGCAGAGGGAGAGGGAGAAGCAGGCTCCCTGCTTAGCAGGGTGCCCCTTAGGGACAGGATCCCGGGATTCTGGGATCATGACCTTAGCCGAAGGCAGACTTAACCAACTGAGCCACCCAGGCGCCCCCAAAACAAATGTTTGAGTGTCTACTGTGTGCCAGCTGCTGGAGATACAGTATTCGGTAAAACAGAAGGTGTTCCCTGCTCTCATAGAGCTAGTTGTCATCCATTCATTCATGCAATAAATGAGGAAATAAGAGACATTTGGTACCAACCCAGCAGGAAGAACTTTCTAATTATTAGATTTGTTCAGAAGTAGAATGAAACTGCCTTAGGAGATACTAACGGCAACTAAATGTGACTTTCATCTGGGTTAGTTGGTTTCTCAATTTTACTTCGATCTAATTTTGTATTAAATAACATGACATATATAAATTTGACATTAAGATGCTTATGATTTAGGGAAAACGAAACATGTTTATAAATAATTTTGTTGGGCAAAATATGGTAGGTGCTCAGCAGAAGTGTTGTGAGGTGGAAGGAAGGAGAGGTCTCATTTGAACTGAAGGGGATCAGGGTTTGTTTCTTACAGGAGACAGGATTTTTAATGGGCCCTGAAGGAGAGGTAGGATTTTTTTTAATAGATATTATTTTTAGAATAGTTTTAGATTTACAGAAAAATTGAGGTGAAAGTTCAGAGTATTCCTACATACTGTTTGTTTAGTGTCCCCTATTACTGACATCTTGTACTATATGGTACATTGTCACAATTAATGAACCATTATTATTACATTATTATTAACTGAAGTTCATAGTTTATTCAGATTTCCTTAGTTTTTTACTTAATGTTCTTCTTAGCTATTCCAGGATTCCAGTCAGTATAGCACATTACATATAATCTTAATGTTTCCTTAGGTTCCTCCTGGCTATGACAGTTTCTCACACCTTTGTTTTTGATGACTTTGATGGCTTTGAGGAGTCCTGGTCAGGTATTTTGTACTATGCCCTACTATTGGAATTTGGTGTGTTTTTCACGGTAGGACTAGGATTATGGATTATTATTTTTTTTAAAGATTTTATTTATTTATTTGACAGAGATCACAAGTAGGCAGAGAGGCAGAGAGAGAGAGGAGGAAGCAGGCTGTCTGCAAAGCAGAGAGCCCGATATGGGGCTCGATCCCACGACCCTGGGATCATGACCCGAGCCGAAGGCAGAAGCTTTAACCCACTGAGCCACCCAGGCGCCCCAAGATTATGGATTATTGAGATAAAAGTTACATTATATCAGTGATACATACTATCAGTGTGATTGACCATGTGGCTGAGGAAGTACCTATCATGTTTCTCCAATGTTTCTTGGAGGCAGTGTCAGGAGATTTGTCTCTTCTCCCCCATTTAATAATTTATTCAATCCTTTATATCAGTGTGGATGTGTAGATATTTGTTTTATACTTGGAATTATAATATTCTTTTACTTATTTTGCTACTCACATTGTTCCAGTTTTGGCCATGGGAGTCTCTTTCAGTTGATTCCTTTACTCTTTTTGTCATACTCGTCTCAATGTGAGTTTTTTCTTTGTTTTGTTTTTAATCACTTCCTTACTTTCTGGCACTATAGAATACTCTAGGATCAGCTTATATATTTATTGTCCCAGTCCTAGAATGAGCCATTTCTTCGAGGAGCCCTGCTTCTATTTATTGGCAAATGGTACTAGAAACCAAAGTCTGGCTGCTAGGTGTGATTGTTGCTGAGAAAGTATCAGTTCTTTTAGGCCTCTCTCATGACAGAGCAAAGAAATATATTACTTGTGTGTACTAATTAATGCATGGCCACACATTTATAAGTATTTCTGTATCTGTTCATTTGTATCTCTGTTAAACTAAAAGTGATTCCATACTGATGTCGCCAACTCTAATCCATTACCATGTGAATCATTCTAGCCTTGAAAGGTAGATTAGAAAGAAGATTTAAGCAAAAGTATGAGGAATAAAGTTGAAAAATGCTGTTTTGAACCTTCTTGTACAAATCTTTTATTACATGTTGCGTGCATTTCTTTTCAGTATAAACTTGGGAGTATAATTTCTGGGTGTGTGTTCAACTTTGGTAGGTATTTCCTGTCAAGAACTCTGAAAAGTCTTAGATTTATCCTACTTGCAAGCTAACAAGTTGGCCTGATATTGTTTGTTTGATGCTGGCAAAAGATACTTGATGCCTTGACCAGACACAGGACTTAAAAGAAAATTATGGTAAAAGTAGTAGCCAAAGATTTAGGTTCTTAATGGTTTCCCTGGCTTCTAAATCCCACAAGATGTAGACATGTTGGATTAACACAAGTGGATTTAGACACTTGCAATTGGTTACATTAACAGAGAGGAACACTTACTAATGAGTGATGACAGGCCTGCTCAGTGCATTTCTCAGTGTTGCTCATTGCAAATGAAAAATGACCTGGATAAAGAGTTAAGGCCTGATATTCTTGTCATTTTCAGAAAAAAACATGCAGGGACACTAAGGGCCCATCAAAGATTACCCCAACAATGTCTAATCATCTTCCAAAATGGTTATATTAGTTTATATTTCAGTTACCCTGTGTAAGAGTCCTTGTTGCATATCTTAACCAGTTTTTTAAAAACTCTTTATTTTTGTCACTTATCATGCAGCCATTCTTTTTTTTTTTTAATGAGAGGAAGCTCCATTTTTTTTTAAAGGATTTTATTTATTTATTTGACAGAGAGAGATCACAAGTGGGCAGAGAGGCAGGCAGAGAGAGAGGAGGGAAAGCAGGCTTCCTGCTGAGCAGAGAGCCCGATGCAGGGCTTGATCCCAGGATCCTGGGATCATGACCTGAGCCGAAGGCAGAGGCTCAACCCACTGAGCCACCCAGGGGCCCCTCATGCAGCCATTCTTAACTGGATTCTGTAAGAGAATTAAACTTATAGAACATGATTTGAGTGATTATTTTTTTATTTCTTCCAAGGATGGTACAAATCTAGTACCATTCTAGATGCGTAGGAGAGAACCAAGATCATGATATACCATGAATGTTTTAGGGAGGGCTTGGAAAATTATGGCTCATGAGTCTAATCTGGCCCTCTACCTTTGGAGCCAAGAATAATTCTTTATAGTGGTGCCTGGGTGGCTCAGTTGGTTAAGGAGTCAACTCTTGATTTCAGCTCTAGGTCATGATCTTAGGTTCCTGGGATCAAGCCCTGCACTGGGCTCTGTGGAGAGTTTGCTTGAGAATTGTCTCTCTCCCTCTCCTCCTCCTTCCACTTGTACTCTTTTTCTCTCCCAAATAAATTAAATAAATCTTAAAATAAAAAAGAATAATTCTTTACAGGTTTAAGTGATTGGGAAAAATATTTGTGATGGATGAATATTATGTGAATTTCATATCATCATGTCCTTAAATGCAATTTTAAGAAACCCAAATACATTAGTTTACTTTATGTCCATGGCTGGCTGTATTTATGCTATAGTAGCAGAGTTGAGTCATTGCAAGAGACTATATGGCCCATAAAGCCTAATAGTTACTATCTGGCCTTTTACAGAAAACAAATAAATGGAAGGACATTCTGTGTCCATGGATTGGACGACTTACATTCTTAAGATGTCCATACTACTCAAAGATGTATGTGACTGTTGGTGCCAACTTCTCTCAGCCAGAATTTCCTGAAATGTAAAATTATGTAAATGTTCTCTTTTCCTTTTCACATTGGCTATTCAAAACCCAGCCAAAAATGAAGTTTAGTGCTCAGTGGCTTATGTTCTCTTTTGAGCATTCTACACACTAATATATATGTTTAAATATATTTATACACCATTATCATTCCATTTCCTTTTTTAATAGGTTTTATTTATTTATTTGATAGAGAGTGAGACATATGGAGCCTGAGTGGGGGAAGGGGCAGAGGCAAAGAGAGAGCGGGAGAGAGAATTCTTAAGCAGGCTTCCTGCTAGTGTACAGAGCCCCTCATGGGACTCAGTCTGAGGACGCGGAGATCATGACCTGAGCTGAAATCAAGAGTTGGACGCTTAACCAACTGAACCACCCAGGAGCCCCTCTTAATCCTCTTGATAGCCTTATGGGGTAGGAAGTGTTATCTACATTTTACAGATGAGGAACTGCAGTGTGGAGAAGTTACATGATTTGCCCAAGATCAAATCATTTACGATTAGTAGGTAGCAGAGCCAAGGATTCAAATCAGGGAGCCTCACTGGAGACCACACATTCAAACACTATGCCATATTGCTACTTCATGATGTGGTTTAATCCTCAAAGAAGTGTTATGAGAGTAGGACTGTTATTTGCATTTTGCAAGTGACACAGCTGAGGTTTAGAGAGGTAAAAATGACTTGCCTGAGTGCACATAACTAGTAAGTAAGTGAAGGGACCAGGATTTGAATCTAGGTACTCCAGCCACAGAATTTGTGCTCTTAATTATTATGTTATACTGCTCTGAAGTTCGCTACACAGTTTTTAAAAGAATAACCTTTAATACCACATACTTTAGTCTTTTAAAAATCTAAAAACTCTTGGTCCCATTTATTCTAGGTTTTGATTTAATGTTTGAGAATTCCCGGTATCCGGAACCTCTCAAAGCCATACTGGGTAGATTGCCAAGCCAGATAAACATTGTGCTTTCCTGAGTTTGTCTCAATTCCCAGGCTAGAAAGGCTTCCTAGGGCTTCCTTCCTTTCTTTAAGAACTCACTTCAGTGCTGCCCTCTTTCTCTCCTTGTACATAGAAACTTATCGATATATCCTCACCTTGGTGATTTCTGTGCTTTAAGAAAGTGAAAAATAGTTGCTTCTTACAGAAATGAAGGAGAACCCTGTTTGATAATTAGAACTCTTCTAATTTTTTTTTTTTGTATTTTACTATTGTAAAAGATGTTACCACTGAAAGAAGATACCATAGAAGTAAAGGTGTTTTTTCTAGCCTTATAAGCAGTGCAGGTTACTTTCACTAAAAGTTGAATGTGTTTTTCCTTTTGGAAAATAATTGGGATATAGTAACTTCTGGGACGTTTTTCAGTGACTATCAAGGTGTTTCAAAAGGCTAATTTTTACTTCATAACAGAGGATTAAGTTCTGTTTTCTTTGCTTGATTTTACCTGCCTGACATTAATTTTGGTTTCCATAGCAGCAAGAGTAAGCTACTGGTAATGGAGTAGCTAGAATTGCTGCAGATTTCACAACTTCAGCATAAGAAATATTTTAATATGGACCATATCTTCTTTATCCATTTGTCCGCTGAAGGGCAGCTTGGTTCTTTCCACAGTTTGGCGACTGTGGCCGTTGCCGTTATGAACACTGGGGTACAGATGGTCCTTCTTTTTACTACATCTGTGTCTTTGGAGTAAATACCCAGTAGTGCAATCCATCAGAAAAGATTAGTACCCAACTTTTGTATCAACATGGATGGGAGTGGAGGAGATTATGCTGAGTGAAATAAGCCAAGCAGAGAGTCAGTTACCACATGGTTTCACTCACTTGTGGAGCATAAGGAATAACACGGAGAATATTGGGAGATGGAGAGGAGAAGTGAGTTGGGGGAATTGGAGGGGAAGAAAAACCATGAGAGACTGTGGACTTTGAGAAACAAGCTGAGGGTTTTGGAGGGGAGAGGTGAGGGGATTGGGTGAGCTTGGTGGTAGGTATTAAGGAGGGCAGGTATTGCCTGGCACTGGGTGTGGTACATAAACAATGAATCTTGGAACACTGAAAAAAAAAAAAAATTTTTTTTTAATAGGTCCAGTATTGAACACCTGTGCTTCTTACACAACAAAATTTGTTAATTTAAAAATGATACACATCATTTTTAAACATTTTTGGATCTATTTAAAAGCTTTGAAGGGATTCAGGCATATTTTATATATATTTAATATGTACATTAAATATATAATGTTTATAATACATACTTATGTAATATACATCAGTTATATATACTTATGTAATCTATGGTATATGTAACGTATAATTATGTTATTTATCACATATATTACATATCAATACATATTACATTATAATACATATGAATTACATAATACATATTTATATATAATATAATACATAGAATACATAATATAAAAATTTTTGAGGTATAATTGATGTATAATGAATTGCACTGTATGATATGATGTTTTGATACATTTATACAATTGTGATACCATCATGGCTAATCAATATAGTGAGCATACACATCATCCCCAGAAGCTTTTTCCTGCCTGTTTGTATTTTTCCCTTCTGTCCCCATTATTCCATCATCATAACCATGGTTCTGTTTTCTGTCAGTGTAGATTAGTTTGCATTTTCTGGAGTTTTATTTGGAGTTTTATCAAGAATATATTCTTGATAAAAATCATTTACCAGATACATGTTTTGCAAATTTTTTTTTTCAATCTGTGGTTTCTATTTGTATTTTCCTAATAGTGTCTTTTGAAGGGGAGAACTTTTTTAACTTTGGTTAAGTCCAGTTACCAACTTTTTTCTTTAATGGATTGTGGTTTTAGTGTCATATGTAAACATTTTTGCCTGACTCAAGGGTGCAAAGATGTCCTATTTTCTTCTATAACATTTACTATAGTTTTATGTTTTACTTGTAGATCTGTGATCCATTCTGAGTTAACTTTTATATATGGTGTGAGGTAGGGATCCAAGTTTTCTTTCTTTTTAACATATAGAAATCTAATTGTTCCAACACCCTTTGTTGATAAGACTATTCTTTCTCCATTTAGTTGCTTTGGCAGTTTTGTCAAAAATCATTTAACCATAAATGTGAAGTTTATTTCCTTATTTAATTCTAATGATATATAAGTAAACCCTTAAGCCAGTGCTGCAGTCTCTTCTTTGCTGTGCCCTTATAGTAAGTTTTGAAATTAGGTAGTGAAAGTGAAATTTTGTTCTTCTTTTTCAAGATTGTTTTGGCTGTTCTTGGTCCTTTAAATTTTCATATACATTTTAGGGTCAGCTTGACAAGTTCTGCAAAAACAAAGAAACTAGTAGGATTTGTGATAGGGAATGTGTTTATTAAATCTATAGAATTTGGGAAGAACTGCTTTTACAAATACTGAGTTTCCAATCCAAGAACATGGAATGTCTTTATATATAGGTCTTCTGTTAATTTCTTTTGACAGTGATTGGCTTTTTTCAAAACATAAGTCTTGCACTTATTTTGTTAAGTTTATTTAAATTATTTTTTTATACTGTTGTGAATGCAGTTTTCTTAATTTCATTTGGAAAATGTTTTAATTGAAGTACAATTAAGATATAGTGTTATATTAGTTTTAGATGTACAATATACTGATATGACAATTCTGTACATTACTGAATACTCACCATGATAAGTGTAGTCACCATTTGGCACCATATAATGTTATTAGTATTATTGACTATATTACCTATGCTGTACTTTTCATTTCCCTGACATTTATTTTTATAACTGGAAAATAGTATCTGTTATTCTGCTTTATCTATTTCACCACATTCCCCAACCTCCCCTCTGGAAACCCCTAGTTTGTTTTCTGTATTTCAGAGTCTATATTGTGTTTTTTTTTTTTTTTAAGATTTTATTTATTTATTAGTTAGAGAGAGAGAGAGAGCAAGCACAGGCAGACAGAGAGGCAGGCAGAGTCAGAGGGAGAAGCAGGCTCCTTGCCGAGCAAGGAGCCTGATGCGGGACTCGATCCCAAGACGCTGGGATCATGACCTGAGCCGAAGGCAGCCGCTTAACCAACTGGGCCACCCAGGCGTCCCGGAGAGTCTATATTGTTTTTTTGTTTTGTTTCTTATATTCTGCATATAAGTGAAATCATACGGTATTTGTGTTTATCTTTCTGACTTATATCATTTAGCCTAGTGCCTGCTAGATAAATTATTTGCAAATATCTTCTCCCATTCAGTAGGTTGTCTTTTTGTTTTGTTGATGGTTTCTTTTGCTGTGCAAAAACATTTTATTTGTTGTAATCCCAGTAGTTTTGGTTTGGTTTGGTTTCCCCTGCCTTAAGGAGACAGATACCTAAATACATTGCTAACGCCTAAGAGATTATTGCCCTGTTTCTTTTAGGATTTTTATGGTTTTAAGGTCTCACAATTAGGTCTTTAATTCATTTTGAGTTTATTTTTGTGTATAGTATAAGAAGGTGGTCCAGTTTCATTCTTTTGCATGTGGTTGTCCAGTTTTCCCAGCACATTTATTGAAAATGCTATCTTTTCTCCATTATACACATTTTTGCTTTCTTTGTTGTAGATTAATTTGGCCTTATAAGAATGGGTTTATTTCTGGGCTCTCTATTCTGTTCCATTGATCTATGTGTCTAATTTTGTGCCAGTACCATACTGGTTTGATGACTCTTGCTTTGTAGTGTATCTTGAAATCTGGGATTGAGATACCTCCAGTTTTGTTCTTTTTTCTCAAGATTGGTTATTTGAGATTTTTCATGTTTTCATACAAATTTTAGGATTATTTGTTCTAATTCAGTGAAGAATACTGTTGGTATTTTAATAGGAACTGCATTGAATTTGTAGGTTGCTTGGGTTAGTATGGATGTTTTAACAATATGGATTCTTCTAATCCATGAGAATGGTATATCTTTGCATTTGTGTCATCGTCAGTTTCATCAGCAGTGTCTTATAGTTAGCAGAGTATAGGTCTTTCACTTCGTTGGTTAAATTTCTAGGTATTTTGCATTGTTTGTCTTTTTCCATCTGTAAATGGCTTGTTTTATTCATTTCTCTACTACTTTGTTACTAAAGTATAGAAATGCAAAATTTTCTATGTATTAATTTTGTATCTTGCAACTATAGTGAATTTATCAGTTCTATTTTTTTTTTTTTTGGTAGAAACTTTAGGCTTTTTTATGTGTAGTATCATGCCATCTGTGAACAGTGAGGGATTTACTTCTTCCTCACCAATTTGGATGTCTTTTATTTCTATTTCTTGTCTGATTGCTGAGTTAGGACTTCTAGTACTGTGCTGAATGAAAGTATTGAGAATGGATTGCTTTGTTTTGTTCCTGACCTGCAAATTTTGTCCTGACAGTTTGGTTTGTATTTCACCTTTGAGTATAATGACAGCTGTGGGGTTTTCATTTATGGCCTTTATTATGTTGAGATATGCTCCCTTTGAACTCATTTTGTTGAGAGTTTTTAATCACAAGTGGATATTGTATTTTGCCAAATATTTTTGCATCTCTTGAGATGATCATACTCTTTTTATTCCTTTTTTTTGTTAATGTGATATATCACATTGATTGATTTGCCAGTATTGGACTACCCTTGCATCCTTGGAATAAATCCAACTTGATCATGGTGATGACTTTTTAAACATATTGTTGAATTTGGTTTGCTAAAATTTTGTTGGGTATTTTGCATTTATGTTCATCAGAGACATTGGTCTATAGTTTTCTTTTTTTTAAGATTTTTTTTTAGTGTGTTTATTTGACAGACAGAGATCACAAGTAGGCAGAGAGGCAGGCAGAGAGAGAGAGGGAAGCAGGCTCCCTGCTGAGCAGAGAGCCCGATGTGGGGCTTGATCCCAGGACCCTGGGATCATGACCCGAACCAAAGGCAGAGGCTTTAACCCACTGAGCCACCCAGGCACCCCTATAGTTTTCTTTTTTGGTAGTGTCTGTCTAGGTCTGGTATCAGGATAATGCAGGCTTTGTGGAATGAATTTGTAAGTTTTCCTTTCTCTTTTATTTTTTGGAATAGTTTGAGAAGAACAGGTGTTAACGCTTTTCTAACTATATATGTATTTATCTTTACAAAGGTTTTTTAAGTTTTTATTTTAATTCCCATTAGTTAAGATACAGTGTTATTTTAGTTTCAGGTGTACAATATTGTGATTTAACAATTCCATACATCACCCAGTGCTCATCATGGCATGTATACTTCTTAATCTCTATCACCTTTTTAATCCACCCCCCACCCCATTACTCTCTGGTAACCATCAGTTTGTTCTCTAGAAATGGGAATAATTTTTCGTTTTTTTTTTTAAATGGAGTAAGGTGCCAATTTGAGACCTTTTTTTTCTCCTTTTTTTTTTAAAGATTTTTATTTATTTATTTGACAGAGATCACAAGTAGGCAGAGAGGCAGGCAGAGAGAGAGGAGGAAGCAGGCACCCTGCTGAGCAGAGAGCCCAATGCAGGGCTCGATCCCAGGACCCTGGGATCATTACCTGAGCCAAAGGCAGAGACTTTAACCCACTGAGCCAACCAGGCACCCCAAATTTGAGACCTTTTTAAATTTAGTCTTTTAAAGCTATAAATTTCCCTCATACTGGTTTAGCTATATCTCATAAATTTTTGATATATTTTATTTCTGTTCTCACTTAGCTCAAAATATTGTTGAATTTCCTTTGTGATTAGTTTTTTGACTCATGTATTTCTTGTGTGTTTAATTTCTTTATATGAAGAAATTTTTTTTTACTTATGTTGATTTCTAATTTAATTCTCTTGTGGTTAGAGGACATATTTCATACGACTTTTGTTTCATGTATTTTGGGTCTCTGTTATATATATAGTTGTTATATATCTTGTATAACTTATATATAAGTTATATATATTATATATATTATATATAAGTATAAGTATATAAGATAAGTTATATATCTTACATAACATATATCTTATATAACTATATAACTTATAGTTGTTATATATCCCTAATATATGGACTCATTCATCATTATAAAGCATCTCTCCTTGTCTCTAGTGATGTTTCTTGCCTATTTTGTTTTTTATTAATATAGCTACTCCAACTGTCTTATGGTTACTGTTTGCATGGTGTATCCTTTTTCTATTTTAGGATTTTCATTCCATTTATATCTTTGAATCTAACACAGCATATAGTGGATTTTGCTTTGACTGGAACATTTTATCTGTTGACAGTTAATATAATTAATATGGCAGATTTATGCCTACTATTTAAGTTTTTGAAGAGATATAATCCACATAATACAAAAATAACCATTTTAAAGTGAATTAAAATGAATTTTAAAGTGAATTAAAGTGAATTTTAAACTCAGTGATTTTTTTAGCATATTCACTATGCTGTACAACAATCACCACCATTAAATCTACAATTTTGTTATTTGTTCTTTATATGTATTTGTTGTTTCTGTTACTTTTTTACTACCATTTTGTGATATATGAATATATTTTAGTTTACCACTTTAATTTCTCTGTTAATTTTTTCCTTTTATAAGTTTTTTTTTACTGCTTTCTCTTGGGATTATAGTATGCTTTTTCTTGACACTATATTAATACTTTTTCTTAGCACTACAAAATGGACTCTCCCACTGTGGGATATTAGAATGACTTGCTTACAACCAAAATAATTTCTTTTGTTACTAGAAGCCTACTGTTAATATTGTCAGCATATCTTTTTTTTTTTTTTTTAAGATTTTACTTTTTGACAGAGACACAGCAAAAGAGGGAAAACAAGCAGGGGGAGTGGGAGAGAGAGAAGCAGGCTTCCTGCTGAGGGGCTTGATCCGAGGACCCTGAGATCATGACCTGAGCTGAAGGCAGATACTTAACAACTGAGCCACCCAGGTGCCCCTGTTGTCAGCATATCTTATCACTAATTTTATAGGAACATAATTCATTGACCAACTACTTAGTAATCCCCACTGTGCTGAGTGTTAAGGGAATATAGTAAGAAGGTGAATTCATATCTCAAGTAGAGGGAAATCATCTAATGATATTACTTAGGGAAAGTTAATTGTGGGATAATATTTGTCTGAGAAGGTTTTCAAGATTGGAAGGATAGGAAGTTTGCATTTGCAAGGATAAGAGGGAGTATTTTAATGAGAAACCTGAGAGAATTTTGGAAGAGTTTAGAATAAGGATGGTACATAAAAATGACAGCATTGGAAGTAAAAGAGGAATTAATCAAAATACCACAGGTTTCTTGTCTCAAATGGCAGATTAACCTCATTTGTTTATCTTTTCTTCTTCTCCATACATTTGAAATGATAGTAAGGATTTTTTTAAATTAGCAAACTATAAACAAGGATGGAGTAAAATAGCAAGTCAGGAACTTAAATGAGTATGAGGAAACTGAAAGAGAGGAATGGTAATCAATTTGGTTATAAAAGAAAGTTATCTGAGTGCCTACAGAGGGAGAAATTAAAGGAGAGGAGCTTTGCCTCATGGACAAGAGGCTGAGTACTGTACTTGGAAGCATCAGGTATTGGTGCACCTCAAGAGCAGTGTGTGAAAAGAGAAGATTTTTGGAAGTTTGTAAGGAAATATATTAGAGTTTCCTTGGGTTCTCTTTTCCATCCTGAACATTCAGCAGAATTCATCGTATAATTCTTCTGTGGAGAAGGCTGGAGGTTTGTTTCTGGAGACATTCATCTGGGAAGATGGGTTTGGGAATATTGGGCACATCTCTTACCTTGTAAGAGATGTCTTCTGTAACCATCCAACATAAACTAATAGCCTCCAGGACTCATTCCCCATGTGCTCTGACTTATTTTTCTCCACGGCACACATTGCTCCATTCCATCACTCTCTCCTTATCACCCATATTTGTCTTTTTTTTTTAATTGCTGGAACCATCTGACTAGAACAGGAGCTTCATGAGGTGGAGATTTGTTTGTTTTTTTCAATGTTGTGTCTATATTCCCTATCATATCAAATACATAAATATTTTTATTAATAAATACATAAGTAAGAATAATTAAGGATCACTAGACATTTGAGGAAAACTTCGAACATGAAAAGTAAATTAAACAATCAGTAAAAGAGGTATGTAGAAAACTGAGACAATGTGGACAACAGAAGAAAACTTAAAAAAAAAGTAATTAGTTACCTCAGAATGGTGAGAGATACTGAATTCATAAAACAAAGTGATGCCATGAAGAAGAATGATTGAAGAATAAGAACTCATAACAAAAAATATAGATATACATGTGGTAGTTTAAATTTAAAGAAATAAAACTCTTGGCTTCCGGTTTCTAGTCCAGCATGTAAAGAGCATGGGAACTACTAATTCCATCCTAACAAGTAAAATGCTGAGCAAACTGAAAAATCTACAACTCAAATCTGTCAGAGAAGTGAGGTCACAGGGTAAACTTCTGCACCCAAAATTGTAGAGACAGAAGGATTGATATGAAGAATCGCTAGAGCAGAAATCAATAACCAGGGACCTCTGCAGATACTAGTACTGGGATGGGATGGGAAAACCTAAAGTATAATTGAAGAATTGCAGGAGGCACTGTGTCAGTAAGTGAGGAGACCCACTAATTAGGGGTCCCTGCCTTAATATGAGTTGTCCAAGCAGAATCCCATCGACTAGGTGGTTTAAACAACAGACATTTATTTTCTCACAGTTCTGGAGGCTGATAGTCCTAAGATGGGGGTGCCATCCTGGATGGGTTCTGGTGAGAACTTTCGTCCTAGCTTGCAGACAGTGGGCCTCCTTTTTGCTGTAGAATCTCATCTTTTAAGGGCACTGATCCCATCATGAGGGCCCCACTCTTGACCTCACCTCATCAAAGCCTGATTATCTCCCAAAGGACCCATTTTGAAATACCATCACATGCGGGATTAGGGCTTCATTATATGATTTTGGTGGAACATCATTCAGTCCATAGCAGGCCCCACACTTTTGTGAGTTCTTCCTCTGGGAGCTCTACCAGCTTCTCACAGTGAATGTTGAAAAATTCCTTTGTGCTTCTGGTAGGGGAAGAATAAAAAATTTTTTTGAAATATGTGAGAGCATCCTGTTCTTAAAAATTCTGCCTTCAAGATAGGGCACCTGAGTGGTTCAGTTGGTTAAACATCCGATTCTTGATTTCAGATCAGGTCATGATCCCAGGGTTGTGAGATCAAGCCCTGCTTTGGGGCCCTGTGCTGGACATGGAACCTGCTTAAGACTCTCTCTTTCTCTCTCTCAAAGTAAATAAATAAATAAATAAGATTAAAAAAAAACTAAAAGAAAGTCTGCCCTCAAGATAAGCTACTTTACCATAACCTAACCCTCTTGCTATTTTCTCATAGACTAATCAACATGGGCAAAGGGAAATACCCAGCATTAGCCCGCTCCAGGCATCCTGTCCCACCTAAGCAGGGTAAAAAATCTGAGAAACACTAGTGAAATTCACAGCTCAGCATTGCAGGCTCCTGAAAAGACTGAGACCTAATAGTAGGACTATAGAATCCTCCTCCCTTTATACCTTACCACCGTGTCACCAAAGGCCTGTGTACCAATTTCTTTTACCAAGTAGGTCGTGTTAGGCTTTCAACAAAAAACTAAGGCATAGGGGCGCCTGGGTAGCTCAGTGGGTTAAAGCCTCTGCCTTCGGCTCAGGTCATGATCCCAGGCTCCTGGGATCGGGCCCCACGTCGGGCTCTCTGCTCAGCAAGGAGCCTGCTTCCCTTCCTCTCTCTCTGCCTGCCTCTCTGCCTCCTTGTGATCTCTGTCTGTCAAATAAAAAAAACAAAAAACAAAAAACAACTAAGGCATATTAAAAAGGGGAAAACATAATTTGAAGAGACAGCATCAGAGTCAGGCCAAGACATAGCAAGGATGTTGGAATTATCAGACTAGGAATTTTAAACAACTGTAATTGCTACATGGGAGGATGTAGCAGAAAAAGTAGACAATATAACAAGAACAGATGGGTAGTGTAAGCAGAGAGATGGAAATTGTAAGAAAAAATAAAAAAAGACGTGTTAGAAATAAAAGAGAATGTAACAGAAAAAAAACAGGAAAAATGCATCTGGTGGACTCATTAGTAGAATTGACAAAGCTGAGGAAAGAATCTCTGAGCTTGTGGATATGCTAATAGAAACTTCCAAAACTAAAAAGGAAAGAGAAAAAAGACTGAAAAAAAAACTGAGCAAAATATCCAGGAACTGTGGGACGATTATAAGCATAACATATGTGTAAGGTGAATACCAAAAAGAGAAGAAAGAGAAAGGAACAGAAGAAATATTTGAAGCAGTGACTAAGAATTTCCATTTCCCCAAATTAATGCCAGACACCAAACCACAGATCTAGGAATCTTAGGGAACACCAAGGATGATAAATAACAAAACAACAACAAAACAAAACCCCACCTAGACATATCATACTCAACCTATAGAAAGTCAAAGATAAGGAAAAAAAAGCCTTTAGAGCTGGTTAGGAAAAATCACCTGGAAAATGGAAAAAAAAAAAAATGAAAACAGATGAAGACCAAGATCAAGCTATGAGATCTAATACCCAACTAATAGCGGTTGCATGGGGAAAAAAAAGAATATTGGGAATATTAAATTAAGTATTACAAAATAGTTTTCTAGAATTGAACATGAGTATCCAGATTAAAAGGTTTTGCTGAATACTTAGCACAATGCAGGTAAAAAGATCTACCCAAAGACATATTGGTGTGAAATTTCAGAACACTAGAGATTAGGAAAGATGCTAAACATTAAGGTGTTTAAAAAGCTTCTGGATAAAACAAATGAAAAATAAATCACTTACACAGTAGGAATAGGAATTAGCATGAAATGTACACAGCTACATGGGTCATCTAGAAAACAGTAGAGTAATATTTATAAAGTTTTGAAAGAAAATATATGGCACAAACATATATAAATACACATATATTTATAAATATCACACATATATATTTATAAATATCAAATATGGAGATAGGATAAAGATTTTCAGATATTCAAGGGCTCAGATTACATGTGTTTATATTATTTATTTGCTGTGCATACTCTTTTTAAGGGAACTACTAAAGAATGTTCAGTGAAACAAAAAAATAAATCAAGAAAAGGGAAACATGGCTCTAACACAGGAGAGAGGTGATGGGAAGTCTCAGGATGACAGCTGATGAATCAGAGAAATATCCAGTTTATATCTGCAGGAATGAGAAGGGATCTCTGGGGAGAAAAATGTAACTGAGGGATTTTGTTGGAACATTTGAAAAAAGTTCCAAAAGTCTTCTGAAAATAGGTTATTTTGTTTTGGTTGAAAGATTGATTAAAGTATATAATGATATGTTTGTATTTTAATATAAAGTCATTTGATTTTCTTAATGACTCTGAGATATTGATAAGCCAGTATTTTCATCTCATTATATATAATTATATGTGTGAAAATAGACTTAAAGACATCGAGTGATTACAGTATTAGAGATAAGACTAGAACCCTGGTCTAACTCCCATTGTATTTTTTCTTCTATACTCTGGATCTTCTACCAAAAGGTCTGAATGTATGCCTTATATTTGACATATATTCCTCATGCATTCCATTCCACATCCTCACTGAATCATAAAAGCCATAAGCACCCATTTTGTTTTTTGCAGTTCTACCCCTCCCCCACAGGCACACTGCCAATATTCTAACATAATTCTTGTTGCTAACATATTTTTACTCCTTTACCTTTCACCGGACATTAAACTAAACTCAGTTGACAGGAACCTTCATTCTGCTTCTAGAATTTGTCTTTATATTTGATCCCCCTGGCTTTTGAATTCCATCTTTCTCTTTTATTTTTCTTCTTTTAAATGTGTTTGGAAATTTATTTTTATACATTTAACTACATATGCAGGGGTTTTTTTCCTCTTTCATTCCTGACTCTGCTGCAACTTATGGAACCCAACCCCATATACTTTGGTTTAAAACAACTTTGCATCTAATTGGCCTTATTTTAGGCAAGAACAAGCATTTGGCAACTATTTCCAGAGCTCTTCAGGGAAGTCCCTTAAATATATGGAGTACCAGGTATCTACTTTCCCAATGGCCATTCACTTCTTGCTTTTTTGCCACCAAGTCACTACATCCTCTTCAAAATGTTTATTGATAGCCGACAAGATATTTTGTAAGCATATAATTCTATTTGTGTGTGTGTGTGTGTATATGTATATATATTTAAAGATTTTACTTATTTATTTGACAGAGAGATCCCAAGTAGGCAGAGAGGCAGGCAGAAAGAGGAAGCAGGCCCCCTGTTGAGTAGAGAGCCCGATGTGGGACTTGATCCCAGGACCCTGAGACCACGACCTGAGCTGAAGGCAGAAGCTTAATCCACTGAGCCACCCAGGCACCCCAAAATTGCTAATTTTTAAAAATAACTAGGAATTGACAAGAAGGTGAGGGGAATTTTAGTCAGAATATCTAAAGAAATGAGGTGTGAAAAAGCATATCTTGTTTAGGACTACAGGTGTTTAGGCTTCGGAAGAGCTAGAGCACATGTAATATGTTAAGGAATGGTAGGACATGAGGCTGAAAAGGAAAGACTTTGTATACCTTGAGTAGGCCATGGTGAATCATTAAAGGATTTTAATTGGGGAGGAATATAGTATTTTTGGTTAGGCAAGATAATTCCATGTAATTGCAAATGATTTATTTTTTTTTAAGATTTTATTTATTTGACAGAGATCACAAGTAGGCAGAGAGGCAGGCAGAGAGGGAGTGGGAAGCAGGCTCCCCACTGAGCAGAGAGCCTGATGTGGGGCTCGATTCCAGGACTCTGAGATCATGACCTGAGCGGAAGGCAGAGGCTTTAACCCACTGAGCCACCCAGGGGCCCCATTGCATATGATTTATAATTGGAAAAGTTTGGGACCAGATCAAATATTCAATGTAAATTACCAGGGATAATTGAAGGGTAGCAGAATATGCCTGTTTGACATAAAGATTATTTTGAGCTGATTATTTTAAGAAATACAGACATAGGAGAAGCTCTGAAAACAGAGTAGAAGTTACCCATTTAAAGTACATTTACACTTATGAAGAAAGTCTCCAGGGGCGCCTGGGTGGCTCAGTGGGTTAAAGCCTCTGCCTTCGGCTCAGGTCATGATCTCAGGGTCCTGGGATCGAGCCCTGAGTTGGGCTCTCTGCTCAGCAGGAAGCCTGCTTCCTTCTCTCTCTCTCTCTGCCTACTTGTGATCTCTCTCTGTCAAATAAATAAAATCTTTAAAAAAATAAAAAAAATAAATAAATAGAAAGACTCAATTTCATAAAGAATTTTGTTTTTTCCAAATTGTTTTATAGATAAAGGTACTTCTAATTTTAAAGATCATCTAAAGTTTTTTTTTAAAGCAATTGACACGATGATATAAAAATTTATGGGGGGTGAGAGTTTGCACCTGGGTGGCTCAGTTGGTTAGCATTTTGGCTCAGGTCATGATCCCAGGGTCATGAGATTGAGCCCCCTGTCAGGCTCTGCACTAAGTGTAGAGTCGGCTTGCAATGCTCTCGATCCTCTGTCCCTCCCCCAACTTGTGATCTCTCTCTCTCTCTCTCTAAATGAATAAATAAAATCTTTTAAGAATAAATAAAGTGAAATTTATATGGAAGAAAAAAGACCCAAGAACACAAATAGCACTACTGAAAAAGAAGAGTAAGATATTGGGACTTCCCATATAGAAATCAAGACTTTTTATAAAACTATAAAATTAAAAACAGAACATCGAATTGGGAATAATCAAACTGAACAATGGAGTAGAATAGAGAACCCAGAAGCAGCCCTATGAATATATGAAAACAATGTTTCACTAAGGTGGCATTGCAAATAACCAGGGGAGAAAAGACTACAAAATAGTGTTGAGACAACTTAAGTAGTCATATTTTTAGAAAAAGAAATTGGATCCTTACTACAGACTCTATATAAAATTCTAGAAGAATTAAAGACTTAAATATGAAAGATCAGACTAAAAATTTAGAAGACAATGAGAATATCTGTGACTTTTGGGTAGAGAGGATTTCTTAAGAACTAAAAAGCACTGAGAATAAATGGAAACATTGATAAATTTGACAATATTGAAAATTGTGTATCAAATAATATCAAGAAGGGGAAAAGGTGAGTCTAAACTGGGAAAAAATACAAAGAGCTGACAAAAATTAATACATAGAATATATAAGGAAATCCTACAAATGAATGAAAAAAAGAAAAAGAAAAGCTAATAGAAAAATGGACAAAAGACTTACCCATTTCACAGAAATGGAAATATGGCTTAAGAGTGTCAGTGTCAATAATAATCAGAAACGTCCTAAATTTAGACCACAGTGAAACTCATCCTACTACTAGATTTATAATAATTAATTTTTTCCTTTCCTCCCATCTCAGACAACTGTACTTTAAACTTTAGCACACTAATCTTTTTGAAATTCTCTTATTATATCATTTTCTTTTATTATTTTGTTGCCAATGTGTACAGTAACTTGTGTTCTTTTTTAAATTAGCATATAATGTATTATTTGTTTCAGGGTACAGGTCTGTGATTCATCAGTCTTACACAGTGCATAGCACTCATACCCTTCCCAGTGTCTATCACCCAGCCATCCTCTCTCTCTTGTCCCCCTCCACTCCAGCAACCCTCAGTTTGTTTCCTGAGACCAAGAGTCTCTTGAGGTTTTCTCCCTCTCTCTAGTTTTATCTTGTTTCATTTTTCCCTCCCTTCTCCTATGATCCTCTGTCTTGTTTCTAAAATTCCTCAAATCATTTAGATCATATGATAATTGTCCCTCTCTGATTGACTTAGTTCACTTAGCATAATACCCTCTAGTTCCATCCATGTCATTGCAAATGGCAAGATTTCGAGGTTTTTGATGACTGCATAATATTCCTGTGTGTGTGTGTGTGTGTGTGTGTGTGTGTGTGTGTGTGTATACTACATCTTTATCCATTCATCTGTTGATGGACATCTAGGCTCTTGTCCATTGTCCAGATAGTGGACAAACAATAGTTTGGCTATTGTGGACACTGCTGCTATAAACGTTCGGGTGCATGTGCCCTGTCAGATCACTCCATTTGTATCTTTGGGGTAAATACCCAGTAGTGCAATAAATAATAAAAAAATAGTCTTTTTTCCATTGGACATTTTTTCCTGCTTTGTTGAAGATTAGTTGGCCATAGAGTTTAGGGTCCATTTTTGAGCTCTCTATTCTGTTCCATTAATCTATGTGTCTGTTTTTCTGCCAGTACGATACTGTCTTGATGATGACTGCTGTGTAATAGAACTTGAAGTCTGGAATTGTGATGCCACCAGCTTTGCTTTTCTTTTTCAGCATTCCTCTGGCTATTCAGGGTCTTTTCTGACTCCATACAAATTTTAGGATTATTTGTTCCATTTCTTTGAAAAAAGTTGATGGTATTTTGATAGGGATTGCATTAAATGGATAGATTGCTCTAGGTAGCATAGACATTTTCACAATATTTGTTCTTCCAATCCATGAGCATGGAATGTTCCTCCATTCTTGGTGTCTTCCTCAATTTCTTTCATGAATATTCTGTAGTTTTCTGAGTACAGATTCTTTGCCTCTTTGGTTAGATTTATTCCTAGGTATTTTGTGGTTTTGAGTGCAATTGTAAATGGGATTGATTCAATTTCTCTTTCTTCTGTCTTATTGTTGGTGTATAGAAATACAGCCTATTTCTGTGCACTGGTTTTTATATCCTGACACTTTACTGAATTCCTGTACGAGTTCTAGCAGTTTTGGGGTAGTCTTTAGGGTTTTCCACATAAAGTATCATATCATCTGCAAAGAGTGAGAGTTTGACTTCGTCTTTGCTGATATGGTTGCCTTTTATTTCTTTTTGTTGTCTGATTGCTGAGGCTAGGACTTCTAGTACTATGTTGAATAGCAGTGGTGATTGTGGACAGCCCTGCTGTGTTCCTGATCTTAGGGGAAAAGTTCTCAGTTTTTTCCCCATTGAGATTGATACTCGCTGTGGGTTTTTCATAGATGGCTTTGATGATATTGAGGTATATACCTTCTATCCCTATACTTTTAAAAGTTTTGATCAAGAAAGGATGCTATACTTTGTCAAATGCCTTTTCAGCATCTATTGAGAGTATCATATGGTTCTTATTCTTTCTGTTATTAATGTATTATATCACATTGATTGATTTGTGGATGTCGAACCAACCTTGCAGCCCAGGAATAAATCCCATATGGTCGTGGTGAATAATCCTTTTAATGTACTGTTGGATCCCATTGGCTAGTATTTTATTTTTTATTTTTTTATTATTTTTTTTAAAGATTTTCTTTCTTTATTTGACAGAGAGAGAGAGATCACAAGTAGGCAGAGAGGCAGGCAGAGAGAGAGGAGGAAGCAGACTCCCTGCTGAGCAGAGAGCCCAATGTGGGGCTCGATCCTAGGACCCTGAGATCATGACCTGAGCGGAAGGCAGAGGCTTAATCCACGGAGCCACCCAGGCACCCTATTGGCTAGTATTTTGGTGAGAATTTTTGCATCTGTGTTCATCAAGGATATCAGTCTGTAATTCTCCTTTTCGATGGGATCTTTGTCTGGTTTTGGGATCAAGGTAATGCTGACCTCATAAAATGAGTTTGGAAGTTTTCCTTCCATTTGTATTTTTTGAAACAGTTTCAGGAGAATGAGTATTAATTATTCTTTAACTGTTTGGTAGAATTACCTTGGGAAGATGTCTGGCACTGGGGTTTGTTGGGAGATTTTTGATTACCGTTTCAATTTCCTTACTGGTTATGAGTCTGTTCAGGTTTTCTGTTTCTTCCTGGTTTAGTTTTGGTGCTTTATAGTCTCTAGGAATGCCTCCATTTCTTCCAGATTGTCTAATTTTCTGGTGCATAAGTTGCTCATAATATGTTCTTACAATTGTTTATTTCTTCAGTGTTGGTTTTGATCTCTCTTTCATTCATTCTCTTTTCTTCTTGATAAGTCTGGACAGGGGTTTATCTATCTTATTAATTCTTTCAAAGAACCACCTTCTAGTTTTGTTGCCCTGCTCTACTGTTCTCCTGGTTGCTATTTCATTGATTTCTGCTCCTATCTTTATTATTTATTTTCTCCTGCTGGGTTTAGGCTTTCTTTCCTGTTATTCCTCCAGCTCCTTTAGGTGTAGGGTTAGTTTGGGTATTGGGTTATAGTTTCTTGTTTCTTGAAAAAGGCTTGTAGTGCTATATACTTTCCTCTTAGGACTGCCTTTGCTGCATCCCAAAGATTTTGAACAGTTGTGTTTTCATTTTCATATGTTTCCATGAATTTTTTACATTTTTCTTTAATTTTTTGGTTGACCCATTAATCCTTTAGTAGGATGATATTTAGCTTCCATGTATTTGAGTTCTTTCCAACTTTCCTGTTGTGATTGAGTTCAAGTTTCAGAGCACTGTGGTCTGAAAATATGCAGGGAATGATCCCAGTCTTTTGATCAGTTGAGACCTGATCTGTGACCCAGGATATGATCTATTCTTGAGAATGTTCCATTTGCACTAAAGAAGAATGTGTATTCTGTTGCTTTGGGATGGAATGTTCTGAATATATCTGTGATGTCCATCTGTTCCAGTGTGTCATTTAAAACCTTTATTTTCTTGTTGATCTTTTGCTTAGACGATCTGTCCATTTCAGTTACGGGGGTTTTAAAGTCCCCTACTATTACTGTACTATTGTTGCTATGTTTTTTAAATTTTATTATTTGGCTTATATAATTGGCTGCTCCCATGTTAGGGGCATAGATATTTAAAACTGTTAGATCTTCTTGTTGGACAGACCCTTTAAGTATGATACAGTGTCCTTCCTCATCTCTTATTATAGTCTTCATTTTAAAATCCAATTTGTCTGATACAAGGATTGCCACCCCAGCTTTCTTTTGATGTCCATTAGCATGGTAAATGGTTTTCCACCCCCTCACTTTAAATCTGGAGGTGTCTTTGGGTCTAAAATGAGTCTCTCGCAGACAGCATATCAGTGGGTCTTGTTTGTTTTTTTTTTTATCCATTCTTATACCTGTGTCTTTTGATTGGAGCATTTACATTCAGGGTAACTATTGAAAGATGAATTTAGTGCCATTGTATTGCCTGTAAGGTGACTGTTACTGTATGTTGTCTCTGGTCCTTTCTGGTCTTGTTACATTTAGGCTCTCTCTTTGCTTAGAGGACCCCTTTCAACATTTCCTATAGGGCTGGTTTGGTGTTTGTAAATTCTTTTCAGTTTTTGTTTGTCCTGGAAGCTTTTTATCTCTCCCATTTAAAAAAAAATATTTTATTTATTTATTTGACAGAGAGACAGAGAGGGAACACAAGAGGGGGAGTGAGAGAGGGAGAGAGAAGCAGGCTTCCCACTGACCAAGAAGCCCAATGTGGGGCTCAATCCCAGGACCCTGGGATCATGACCTGATCTGAAGGCAGACATTTAATGACTGAGCCACCCAGGTGCCCCATCTCTCCTTCTATTTTCAGTGACGGCCTAGCTGGGTATGGTATTCTTGGCTGCATATTTTTCTTGTTTATTGCTCTGAATATATCATGCCAGTCCTTTCTGGCCTGCCAGGTCTCTGTGGATAGACCTGCTGCCAGTCTAATATTCCTAACATTGTAGTTTACAGATCTCTTGTTCCTGAGCTACTTTCAGGATTTTCTTTTTTGTCTCTGAGACATGTAAGTTTTACTGTTAGATGACGGGGTATTAACCTATTATTATTGATTTTTGAGTGGGATTCTCTGTGCCTCCTGGATTTTGATGCCTGTTTCCTTCCCCAAATTAGGGAAGTTCTCCACTATAATTTGCTCCAATATTCCTTCTGCTTCTCTCTTGTTCTTCTGGGATCCCAGTTATTCTAATATTGTTTCACCTTATGGTATCACTTATCTCTCGAATTCTTCCCTCATGATCTGGTAGTTTTTTATCTCTCTCTCTCAGCTTCTTTATTCTCTATCATCTTGTTTTCTTTTCTTTTTTTTTTTTTAAGATTTTATTTATTCATGAGTTAGAGAGAGAGCGAGCACAGGCAGACAGGTAGGCAGAGGCAGAGGGAGAAGCAGGCTCCCTGCTGAGCAAGGAGCCTGATGTGGGACTCGATCCCAGGATGCTGGGATCATGACCTGAGCCGAAGGCAGCTGCTTAACCAACTGAGCCACCCAGGTGTCCCTCATCTTGTTTTCTATATCACGAATTCTCTCTTCTGCCTCATTTATTCTGCAGTAAGAGCCTCCATTTTTTATTGAACTTCATTAATAGCCTTTTTGATCCTAACCTGGTTAGATTTTAATTCTTTTATTTCTCCAGAAAGGGATTCTCTAGTATCGTCTATGCTTTTTTCAAGCTTAGCTAGTATCTTTATAATTGTCATTCTGAACTCTATTTCTGACATCTTACTAATGTCCTTACTGATCAGGTCCCTGGAAGTAAGTACTGCCTCTTGTTCTTTTTTGTTTTTTTGAGGTGAGTTTTCCATTTTGTCATTTTGTCCAGAGAAGAATAGATGAATGAGAGAACAAAATGCTAAAAGGGTAACAATGACTCCAGAAAAATATACACTAAACAAATCAGAAGAGACCCACAACTGGGAGGAGAAGAAAGGAAAGAAAAGGAAAAAAAAAAAATGAATAGTCTGGTTGAATAGAATGGAATCACACACTAGATTTTGGGTGTATTTTGATCTTTTAGAAGAAACTGCCTCCCAAAATTTTAAAGAAAGAAAGATATATATATATATATACACACACACATATACATATATGTATATATATACACATATATAGATATGTATATATACATATATGTATATACATATACATATATGTATATGTATATACATATATGTGTATGTATATACATATATGTAAATACAAGGAAGGGGTGGAATATGACTGTAAAAATGAAAATTTTAAAAAGATTTTAAAGGAGGAATTGATGAGAAGTTGGTTGAAAAAGAAAGAAAAAAATTTTAAAGAAAAGGGAGAGAATGTGATCAGGCAGGAGACTGGAACAAAGCCATACACTAGATTTAGGGTATATTTTGGTCCGTTAGAAGAAACTGTCTCCCAAATTTAAAAAAAAAACACATATATATAGAAAAATAAGGTTAAATACAATGAAGGGGTAGAATATGATTGTAAAAATTAAAATTAAAACAGATTTTTAAAAAATGTATTGATAAGATGTTGGTTAAAATAGGAAAATGGAAAAATAAGAAAAAAGAAGAAAATTAAAAATTTTTAACTTTGAAAGACTAAAGAATCATGGGGAAAAAAGCCATGAATTCTGTGTCCCGTATTCCCCTAGCACTGGAGTTTTACAGTTCTCATTGATTGGTAACCTTGTTCTGGGCTGGATGTTACTGTGGATACTCTGGGGGAGGGTCCTTTTGCTGTGATTCCAAGGCAGATTTCACTGCCCTTTCCAGGGGCCAGGATAAGTAATCTTCTCGGTTTTGCTCTCAGTAGCTTTTGTTCCTTGAACACTTTCCATTCAGCTTTGGAGGACGAGAATGAAAGTGGTGGCCTCCCAATCTCTGGCCTGGAGGAGCTGAGAGATTGGGGTCCCATTCCTTAGTGTGCCCTCAGAGAAAAGCAATCACTCCCCTTTTCCTGGTCTCTGGCTGCACTCCATGCTCACCCAGCCTGTGACTGAGCATTCCTATCTCTGGCACACGGCTCCGTTTGGAGTCTCCAAACCCAGCCAATTCCTGCAGTGTACTCCTGCACCACTCTTCCTGGTGGAGGAAGTGGTGGGGGTCTCCCCAGATCTGCCACTTTTGGGGTCTTTGCTTGAAGAGCAGTGACCCAACTGTGCCAGGGATCATGATTTATGGCAACCCCGAACTGAGAGCCCACTCCTTGGCTCCGTCTTTGCAGCCGGCTTCCCAGTTCTGATACCTGGGAGCTCTGCCACACTCTGGCACCCTTGGTCTTTCTGTAATCCTGAAGGTCCTGAGACACACTGTCCCTGCAAGGGCTCCATCCCCCACTTAGCCTCTGGAGCAATGTCCCTCAGTGGAGCGGACTTCTAAAAGTTCTGATTGTGTGCTCTGCTGCTCGATCACTTGCCAGGAGCCGGCTGATGGAGGCTCCCTCCCCCCGATGTCTGTCTTCCCATATATCACCTCGGATTCATTTCTCTGCACGTCCTACCTTCCGGAAAGTGGTCAGTTTTCTATTCATAGAATTGCTGCTATTCTTCTTCAATCTCCTGCTGAGTTTGTAGGTGCTCAGAATGGTTTGATAACTATCTAGCTGAATTCCTGGGACTAGATGAAATTTAGGCCTTCTACGCCTCTGCCATCTTGCTCCATCACTTTGTGTTGTTCTTGCCCAGAATACTTTTCCTTCCTTTAGTGTAACATTTCTTAAATTATGGTCCCCAGACAGGCATTAACAGCACCAACAGAAATATATACATATATTGGCTCCACCCCTCAACTGTCTTTTCAAGAATGTTTGTGTAGTGAATAATTTTGTAGGTTAGAGATAGTGTTTTGCTCTAGAGCACAGGGCAGGTTTGATTGCAGCCTGTTATAAAAATTAGGGATTCCTAAGCTCAGGGTTCCTCTCCTATAATACAACTCACTGTTTCTGCTGATATTACCTGGCTCTTCCCCCATAACTGTGTGGGAATTGGACTTGGGGGATTGCTGCAAGAGAATGAGGATACTGGGGTGCCTCGGTGCCTCAGTCAGTTAAATATTTGACTCTTGATTTTGGCTCCGGTCATGATCTCAGGATTGTGAGATTGAGCCCCACCATGTTGGGCCTGTACTCAGTGGGGAGTATACTTGAGATTCTCTCTCTCCTTCTCCCCATCTCTCCATGTTCTCTTTCTTGCTGTAAAAAAAAGAAATCTTTAAAAAATAGAATGAGATTACTTCTCTTGCTGTGAGTAAAAAAAAACAAGTAAAAAACCATTCTTTGTCCTCTGATCCAAGAGTCTTATGTTTTTTGTTATATCCATGAAACTGTGGCAGGCTAACTTCTTTTTACCTTGCAAATACAATAAAACCACAGACCTTTGACAGTTCTTGACAAAAGTCTTCTTTTATGAAGTTAGTGCCCTGAAATGGGAATCATTGCTTTTAGTAATTGTTAATAGAGTTAAATAACAAAAATTCAACCGAATAAATTTAAAAATCAGATTGGCTTCATTCAGTGAATCATGAATTGGGCAACATCCCAGTTAGCAAGGGAAAGGAGCTCCACCAAGCTGTGGAAAAGGGAGGTTTTTTGTTGTTTTTTCTTAAGATTAAAAAAAAAATTATTTATTTGTCATAGAGAGAGCGCAGGAGCGAGCACAGGCAGACAGAGTGGCAGGCAGAGTGGCAGGCAGAGGCAGAGGGAGAAGCAGGTTCACTGCCGAGCAAGGAGCCCGATGTGGGACTCGATCCTAGGACGCTGGGATCGTGACCTGAGCCGAAGGCAGCCGCTTAACCAACTGAGCCACCCAGGCATCCTGAAAAGGGAGGTTTTTAAAGACAGATGGAAAAAAGAAATTATTTGCAAAGAATGCATTGTTTCAGGCAAGGTCGCCTTCCTGAGGGGAAGGGTAGGGGTTTATTGGGTGGATTATTTATTTCTCTAGCGCTAACAGTTCAGAGGGGTTGAAACCGTAGTTAGGTTAGGTATTACGTTTTGGTTTACTGATGTGGGGTTAGCACAAGTGACTACATTTTGGGTGTTCTTTTTCCTTTTTAACAGTAGGAAGCATGGTATTGCATGCAATATGATGCACGGTATTGAAAAAGCTTAATGTATAACAAGACATATTTTTCAGTGTCAAATTTTTTTTTTTAGGTTATTTATTTATTTATTTGTTAGAGAGCGAGAGTGAGCACAGGCAGACAGAGTGGCAGGCTGAGGCAGAGGGAGAAGCAGGCTCCCTGCCAAGCAAGGAGCCTGATGTGGGACTCAATCCCAGGATGCTGGGATCATGACCTGAGCCAAAGGCAGCTGCTTAACCAACTGAGCCACCCAGGCATCCCTCAGTGTCAAATTTTAACTTTCAAATATTCTTTAGAATGACTCCATTAACCTAGTTTCCTTTTTGTTTTAAATTTTCATTCATCAAACATTTCTACATTGTCCTGTTTGCTCTTTCTTTTTTCAGATTGTGGCACCATTAGAAGCTGGGTTGATCCAGAGACAGAGAGATGGCTGAAAATGGCAGAAAAGAAAAAATAAAATGGACAACAACTATTATTATTAGCTCATCTCTTAAGGTAAAGAGGCATTTGTCCATTGATCTTTAATTTAAAAATTAAAAGCAATAGTACAATACTTAAAAAATATCTTTAGTTTGATTTCCAAAGTTCTGTGGATCCACAAGTACATAAACTAAATGTATTTTAAAGATAAATTCTGAACTTTACTGTATCCATTTTCAACATCCTACTTCTCTAAATATTTGAAGGTTGGAAATTTTTTATAGTTCTTTTTTTCCTCTATAAGCCTGTTCTTTTTTTTTTTTTTTTTTTAAGATTTAAATTATTTATTTGTCAGAGAGAGTGAGCACAGACAGACAGAGAGGCAGGCAGAGGCAGAGAGAGAAGCAGGCTCCCTGCCGAGCAAGGAGCAGGACTCGATCCCAGGACGCTGGGATCATGACCTGAGCCGAAGGCAGCTGCTTAACCAACTGAGCCACCCAGGCGTCCCTATAAGCCTGTTCTAATAGCGATATTAAAGGATTCGAGAAACAGTAAAACGTACATTAATGTTTTTGAAGAAATAAACCACAGAAACTGATCTGTGTACCTTAGTGGCATTAGAGGAAGGCTGTCTCCATACAGTTGGGATGGGGAAGGGATAGGAAGTTGAATGTCTGAAGGTAGTTGGTCAGTCCACAACCATTTTTAGCTCTTCAGCCAATAGGATTTCTCCATTGCCCTAGTGTTTATCTATGGACACTAGTTCATGTCTAGAGGGAAGGGGAAAGAAGTGATTGTTCCACAGTAAAGATGAGAGAGGCAAGACTAAAAATAAGATTTTTTAATCCATTCTATCCTCCCACTGCTACCTCAAGCTGCACTTTGCCCTATTGGCTTTCGCCATCTAGCTCCATAACACAAACCAGTTTAAGACAGCCTTAAGTCTCATTGGTTTTTTTCTCTTGCTTCTTTTTTTTTTTTTTAAAGATTTTATTTATTTGTCAGAGAGAGTGAGCACAGGCAGACAGAGTGGCAGGCAGAGGCAGAGGGAGAAGCAGGCTCCCCACTGAACAAGGAGCCCGATGCGTGGGACTCGATCCCAGGACGCTGGGATCATGACCTGAGCCGAAGGCAGCTGCTTAACCAACTGAGCCCCCCAGGCGTCCCTTTCTTGCTTCTTTTTGTTAGGTTTCTGGAATTCCTGTTTTTCTTTTAATTCTAAAGCTTTTTGAGACTGATACTGAAAGACAGAGCCAGGAATCCATGCTAATTTGCCAAGAACAACTACTCCATAATTCGTTTATTATGTTTAACCATCTTGCTTTATGATTAAAATTTTCATACTGACATTCTTTTAAATTTTCTGTCAGATTGAGTACCCTTTCCCATTTCTGTTTTTGTTTATATTTCCTTTCTTATGAGTAGATTTGGTAGACAGAAACTAGTTTTACACAATAGGTGTTAAATCCGTAGAAGGAAGTATTGAATTATATTTGGAATGCTTGTATGAACAAATTTTTACAAGTTTGTTTTGTTTTGTTTTAAGATTTTATTTATTTGACAGATTTCACAAGTAGGCAGAGAGGCAGGCAGAGAGAGAGGAGGAAGCAGGCTCCCCACTGAGCAGAGAGCCCAATGCAGGGCTCGATCCCAGGACCCTAAGATCATGACCTGAGCTGAAGGTAGAGGCTTAACCCACTGAGCCACCCAGGCGCCCCTACAAGTTTTTTTTACTGCACTACTCTTAAGAGCTTTCATATGCCTAAATGCATGGTAAATCCTCAAAAGGAGACAAAATAATATTCAGTGTTTCCCAATATTATTTGAATACAAGGAACATTTTTTAGTATTTCATGGGACTAATATTCCATGAAACATGCTTTGGAAAATCTAGTCTTAGCTCCTGGTTATTTTGAAAAATTAACTCTTGAATTTGGTTTAGTTATTGTTGTTGTTTTTAGATTTTATTTATTTGATAGAGAGAGACACAGTGAGAGAGGGAACACAAGCAGGGGGAGTGGGAGAGGGAGAAGCAGGCTTCCTGCCAAGTAGGGAGACCAATGTGGAGCTTGATCCCTGGACCCTGGTATCATTACTTGAGCTGAAGGCAGATGCTTAACGATTGAGCCACCCAGGTGCTCCTTGGCTGTTTTTTTCTTAATTCAGTATTTCTATTTTTATCTTTATTATTTTTATCATAATTCTTTTAGTTGGCACCCCAGAGTATGATTTTTAAAAATTTATTACTATTTTTAATTTAAGTATATTTAATATACTTAAATATATAATAATTTAAGTAATTGCATTAGGTTCCAGTTGTACAGCATAATGATTTGACAAGCCTTTACATTACTATATACTCAACACAGGTGTTAACTACTGATAGAATATTATTGAAATTCATTAATATGGCATACATGGGTCCTTAAGATATGCCAGCAGTTATTCCTAATACTATCTCCAAATTAACTGACTTGTATATACCTTATACACTTACAAGCATCATACTTTTGGGTCTGAATGCTTCTGCCTTTACTCTTTCTGTCCATGGTCTTCTCAATATGCCTTCTTCCTTCATGTGTCTGCTTAATAAACTCCTTTCCACTTTAAAGTTTCACTCATATTTTATGAAGCTTTCCTGACTCTTTGACATCTGTTATATCCTTTTATACTTTGTGGGGTTTTTTGCCAAAATTCTCAATCTTGTCTTTCATCTCCTTAAACATAGTAAACATCACTATTTTAAGGCATGTATCTGATGTAACTTCACTATATGTAACATCCCCTGTGAGTCTGTTTCTATTGCCTATTGTTTCTCATAGTTCTCTTTCAAGTAATTTTGCCTCTTGGTATGTCTGATTAATTTTGGTTATGTGTTGGAATTTGTATTTGAAAAACTGTAGAAATAATCTGAGCCCTAGAATAATGTTCTGTTCCTCTAAGAAGTCTTAATTTTACAAGAAAATTAAATCCCCAAAGCCCTAAGGGTTGCCCCATAAAATACAGGACATTTAGTTACATTTGGGTTTTAGGTAAACAATGAAATTAGAGGAAGTGCCTCTCAAATATTGCATGGGAAATACTTATACTAAAAAAAATGTTGTTTATCTGAAACTCAGATTCAACTGGGTGTTTTTATTTGCTAAATCTGGCAATCCAAGCCCTACAGCAGCTATTGTATGTAATAAATGAACTACAACTAGAATGGTACTAGTTATGTGAGAATTGAAAAAACAGCCACTCAGATAATTTTCTTTGTAGTTCATTTGAGGAAACCTGATTGAGAAAGATTACTCTAGGGAGTGCTTCTACAAGGTGCTTGGGAGCACTAGTAATACAGTATTACCTAAAGACAATTTCAGGGGTTGAAATGCTTTGAAGCTAGGCTATAGTCCCTGTGAGAGCTGTTCTACTTTTGTCAGAAGCCGTGTTCAGCCTCTCATCTCCTTCTGAATTGGCAGATACCCTTAGGGAAAAGGTGGCCTAAATGCTGGTCTCATATCTCTGAATTTCTGTGTAGATTTTGACCTTAGAATTTTTCACTATACTGATAGCTCTCTCATGCATTCAAGCAGATTTAAAAAATTGTCCAGCTTTTCTAGTTGCCTCAGCAGGAGGTTTGGCCTAAATTACGCAGTCTGCCATTGCTGGAATCAATGTATAATTTTAAAACAGCAGAAGAAAACTCATGGGAAGACCCATAGTTGTACTCTAGGTCAGGATCTGTTTGGCACAAAATACTCTCCTTAGGATAGAAGGGAAACATATATTTTATACATAACTCCAGCCTGTATACTTAAAATTCCAGCTTGTAATACACATGTTCTAAAGCAGAATATAAAATTGATGTACCTAAGGGATTTTTGTCTACTCGGATAACAGCTCGCTTGAGTTATAACCAATCAGGAAACACTATTAACCACTTATATCTTAGTGGCTTGGAAAAAATGATCTGAGTAATTACTTCAGATGGAATAGAATAGGAAATGAGATGATTTTTTTTTTAAGATTTTGTTTATTTGACAAAGAGCAAGATGGTGAGTACAAGCAGGGGGAGGGGCAGAGAGAGAGGCAGAAGCAGACTCCCCACTGAGCAGGGAGCCCAATGCGGAACTCGATCCCAGGACCCCAGGATCATGACTTGAGCTGAAGGCAGTCACTTAACCAACTGAGCCACCTAGGCACCTGGAAATGAGATGATTTTTAAAATGGCATTTAAAATAGAAGCCTTGTTGCTGTGTTTATACATGTTTTCTGTCTTGTCTAAGGCTTAGGGTGGCTCAGTCAGTTAAGCGTCTCTTGGTTTCAGCTCAGGTTATGATCTCAGGGTTGTGAGATCGAGCCCCATGTCAGATTCTACGCTAAGCAAGGAGGCTGTTGGAGATTCTCTCCCTCTCCCTCTGGCCACCTCCCTCTCCACCTGTGTTCTGTCTTTAAAATAAATAAATACGTATTTTTAGAAAGTATAAAATTAGGGGCACCTGGGTTGCTCAGTTAAGTGTTTGCCTTCGGCTCAGGTCATGATCCCATCCTGCTTTGGGCTCCTTGCTCAGTGGAGAGTTTGCTTCTCCCTCTGTTGGCCACACCCCCTGCTTGTGCTCTCTGACAATTAAATAAAATCTAATAAAATCTTAAAATTAAAAAAAAAAGTATAAAAGTAACTGTAATGTACAGAAATGAATTGGTTGTCTCCTTGTGGTATTCTATACGTCTGGCACTTAACGGTATTGTGAACCATCTAAGAAACTCACCACCACCCACCTTCCCATTTACATTAATGCATGTCAGAATCTGTCTCCAAGTTGTTTTTTTTTTTTTTTAAGATTAACCCACTGAGCCATCCAGGTGCCCCTCCAAGTTGTTTTTTAACGAAGTTTGCATTTACTCTCTTATAGTTCTTTAATATTGTCCTTGGATTTGCACAATCCATTTCCAAACACAGTGTTTCAGTAGAACCAAATTATTTTTGCTTCAAGTGTTTTTTTCACCAGAGAGCAAATTTACTGTCTCCTTTGATGAACAAATATTTAAGTGGTTATAAAAGAAGCTATTAAACTTAATTTTTCATTAGTTTTAATATAAAGTCATTCATTATAAGCATGTCTTAAGTTTGTGTTTCTAAAAAAATTTTTTTTAGAGTCACGAAGTTGCAACTGCCCTAGAAAATCGAAGCCACAAGATTCGGTATTCAGATTCAGTGGAAAATGGATCAATTATCTTTTCTCTTTCTGGTATGGTGTATTTGTTAACTGTCTTGATTTAAGCCTCTTTAAAATACGTTGAGTATAAATTCTAATAATTGTAGTTCAATACCCAGGTAATAAGCTTAAGGTATTATCTTTTGGGAGAAATAAATGTATAAAACTCCATTACCACTGCAGAAGTAGTGCATGTGGCCAACTACAACATACATTCCTGTTTAGATTATAATTGCGGGCACCTGGGTGGCTCAGTTAAGTATCCAACTCTTGCTTTTGCTTCAGATCATGATCTCAGGGTTTTGAGATCAAGCACTGCATTGGGCTCTGTGGTAGGAATGGGCCTGCTTAAGACTCTCTCTCTCCCTCTCCCCCTCCTGTTCCCTCTTTAAACAAATGGAAAAAATTATTGTTGAAATAAAGCTGAATTAGTGGAATCTGGCAGAGGACAGTAAAAATGACATGCTTTGGAACTAAGATGCAAGTAGAACAAAGCCATCTCTCCAATAGTCAGTACTTAAAAGTGTTAACCAGTATTAACAAGGAGGCCAACATCACAACACTGGTCAAAAGCTATATATAAAAATAATATAGGAGAATGTTTTTTCAGGATTTTGTACAAGAGTTTGCTGGATATAATAGAAACAAATACTAACTAAAAAAAAAACAAAAACAAAAACAAAATAGAGACAAATAGAAATTCCTCAAATCATAAAATTGTAAAAGACAGGGCCATGGGTAAAATACAGGAAGGAATTAGATTAGGATATGAGCAGGCTGGGGTAATGGGAAGGGACAGCAGAGAGCACAGGTTTGTGGTAGGGAAATGACTAAAGTGATAAAAGAAATGGAAGTGAAGTATTTTACCAGGAGGGTTGCAGATAGAATGGTAACTTTAGCAGAGGTTTTGGAAGACAGGCAGATTTCATAAACCTTCTAGAAATAGAACTCCAGGCTTAAAGTGGTCCAACTTCAAACTCATCCTTCCTGGTTGAATAGAGAGCCCTCTAGGGAGAAGTGAAATGTTTTTGAATACCTCCTGTGTCCCTTGTCCACTTATATACAGTATCTTATTTAATCCTCTCAATAAACCTATGAAAGAATTATTATTACATTCTTATAGATGGGAAACTTAGGTTCAGGAAGGTTTATATAAACTGCCCAGGTTCATTCAATTAGCATATAATAATATAATCACTTTCTTCAGATTGTCTTCTCTTTTAAAGAGCTATAATTAGATCAAATTTTCCTTCAGGACTATTCTTACAGGCCTGATACTGTTTCAGAAATCCTAGATAATGGGATGCCTGGGTGGCTCAGTTGGTTAAGCTTGGTTAAGCAATGACTCAGGGTCCTGGTACTGAGTCTTGCATCAGGCGCCTTGGCTCAGCAGGGAGTCTGCTGCTCCCTGCTGTTCCACCTGGTTATACTCTTGACAGATAAATAAATAAAATCTTAAAAAAACCTAGATTATCTGATTATGGAGTGTTTTAATTTAATAATAATGTTCTCTACAAAGGTTTCTCTAAGAAATAGTTGAAGGCGGGGCGCCTGGGTGGCTCAGTGGGTTCAACCCTCTGACTTCGGCTTAGGTCGTGATCTCAGGGTCCTGGGATTGGCCCCGAATCAGGCTCTCTGCTCGGCAGGGAGCCTGCTTCCTCCTCTCTCTGCGTGCCTCTCTGCCTACTTGTGATCTCTGTCAAATAAATAAAATCTTAAAAAAAAAATAGAAAAGAAATAGTTGAAGGCTTAAGGTTTTCTTTGATTTCCAGTCTTTAAAAAAGTCATTATAACATACACACACACAAAAAACTTTTAACTAAAATTAGGCATTACTTTCATTGTGTAAATGCCTTAATTTGAAAATTGTTACTGACCAAAGTTGTTTCCTCTAGAATGTCATCCTTTTATATAAAGCATTTCAAAGAATTACCTAAATCATTTTGTAGTTTAAAGATTTTGCTATAACAAATTCTGTTCCTTACAGGTTTGGGTCCTGGACACTTAGAGCTGTATTATAGCCACTTTTGTTGATTCTACAGAGTTTCAAAAAAGTTTGCTTATTATAACAAAGTGATGTTTTATATTATGCTCACCTTTCCTAGGACTTGCATTTTTATTGATGGATGCTAAAGAATGCTTTATATCAGCTGAAGAAATATTTCTAGCCAAAATTGAGAAGTTTATTAATATTCACCAAAAGAGTTTTTTGGTTCTGTCTGCTGCCCTCCATGGGCCTGAGGAATGGAAACTGATGTTCAAAATTCAGCAGAGGTACGGAAGAATAGTACTATAGACTGTTCTTAAATCACATGTATTTACTTTAGTTCTTAATCCTTTTCAAGTAGGTGAGCTGTTTTGCTAAAAGATAAACACTGTAATGTTAACTTGTCATATTTTATAAAAGGCAGATTTAATGCCTATTCCAGGAATCAGGGTGACAAGTTTCAGAGTTCATGCTGATTTCTGAGATTTTCCTACAACACCAAAATAAAAGTGAACACTTTTTAGTCTATTAAATTCTGGGTATAAAGCCGTATCATATCCTCAGTGGAATAGTGCAGTAAAGTTTCTGTCTCCTTTCTGTTTAACAGGTGGTCCGTGTAAGTTATATGATCTATTTAATTTATGAATTATTTTTCAGATTCCTGGGTAGTAACTTACGGATACTTCCAGTACACAACACAGTAAATGCTATTAATCTTATGTGCACTATGGCTAAGGTGAGTCACCTAGGAAAGTGATGCAAATATAGCACTCATAGATTTTAGGGTTTTTGACTTCAAAATGCACACCCTCTTGAGCAGAATTAACAAATATTCTGCTTCTTTTCCCCTCAGAGAAGTCGCTCTTTTAGCATGCAGTACAGCTCTTTGAAGCATGAACTCAGCCTGTCTTCTCAATTTACTTCCAGTAGCCACTACAAGAATGACTAACATTAGGCCAAAAGAACATTTGGCATATATATACTGCGTTAGCCCTACTGGTTTCTTAAATCTTCCTTCAAGTCCTAAAATATAATTATTGATCAGGTTGTAGTCAAGAACTGTCAAAGTGCAACATACTATTTTATAGGATGATCTTCACAAGTTGTCCACTTTCTTTCCATGCTTGTCCTCCCCTGTGAAGTGTGCCCTAGGGAGAGTTAGGTAATTTTTACTCTTATACTTGGAAGAGATCTCCATATTAAAGCAGTTCTTAAAGTATTCTACTTTTGGCTTATTTGAAATTCCTTTAAGACAAAGACCAAACATTTTTCTATTACTCATAATTAACTCACACATAGTATTTAGCACAAAGAAGGTGATTGGCTACTTGTTGAGTAAGTGAAAGTTTTTTATATGACCCTTATTATAAAATGACCCTTATATAAAAATTACTTATTTCTATAAATAATGTTGCATGTTTATAACTTTTTACAGACTGCCTCCAAACCATACACAGATAGCATTTGCTATAGAATGATAACAACTGAGGCTTACATCATTGAGCAAAGTCCTGTTTGGAAAACACTTCAAAAGTTAAAACTGAGTAGTGATTCATTTAACCCAAATTAGAATAGCAATTACAAAAGTTCTTTTGGAAGAATGTTAAAATAATTAGACCAGTTAAATTAAAATGTTCAAATATATATTTAAAGACTTTTTTTAATTTAAAAGAATAAAATATATATTATTAAAATGATTTTCAGTTTTGTTGAGTAATTCCTTTAATAATGTTTAGAAAAAATTGGCACATATACATATTATAAAACTCAGACGCAGTTTCTTCGTGATACAAGTTGGAAGGAAAATATTTACTACAAAATAAAAACACAGCATTTTCTAACTAGCCCCTTAGACTAAAGGAAAAGTCATGTACACTTTTTTAACTATTCCACAAGGGCTGCCAGTATTTCTAAAATTAATGTTTGCAGATGTGTTCATATTATAACTGCTGCTAGAGAGGTGGTGATGGGACTGTGCCCCATAAGACTTCTGAGGTAGGGAAAAAAAGAGAAATTAAGCAGCTGGCCTAATTGAAAACCTCTCTGTACACTTTTACAGTGGTGTGATATTCCTATTTGACACCAGGAATTCTGAAGTGTAAGAAAGCATCTAATTGGAACATAAAGTATAAAATGTATTTATAAACTCACTACAACTATATGAAGGAAGGCAGTACAACTATACTTTATGAAATAGTAATAGAATATTATTAGTTTGTATTGGATTTTCAACTAAGTAGGATTTAGAATACAGACATGGGCATTATTTACCATGTAAATTATCTTTTTTAAACCAAAGAATACTAGTGATCCATAATGTGTCATCACAGAAACCAGTAAATGAGAAAAGCTACATTTATTTTTCTAGTAGTATTTTACATAAAAGTCTTTATAAAGGTATTAAATAATCATAATGGAAAATAAAGTATTTTACTAGTTTTTATTTAGGAAATGGAGGTTTCACTTTATCCCAATATTTTCTTCAGGGGTAGACTTTGTTTTTATTTCAATGAGTTCTTCTACTCGAGCCAGAACACTTTCAATCAAATCAAATGTGAAAAGAGCTGAATGTAGGACCTGCAGTGCCAAGGGAAATTAGTATTATATTAATGTTGCTCTTAGAGCAAAAAAAACAAAAGTCTTCAGCTGGATATAGCTTAGGAAAATTTCAGATCTACCTTAAGCTGCATTTCAGGAGGCATATTAGGGATCTCTTCTCCACCTACAGTTACAGAACAAAGATCTCTAGACTTTTGGACTTCTGTAGGAGAAGAAAAAAAATCAGGTGTCACATTTAACCATTAAAAACAACTCCCAGATTTCAGTAATGAATTTATAAGCTACTTTCATTATTATACCGATTACAGTAAAAAAAAATTTCTAGTAATGCCTTTAAGAAATACCCCCATAGCTATACAGAAAAGAGCAAAAGATTATTATAGAATTATTTGCTGATTTTAAAAAGTAATTCTGGATCTAAGATTCTTTTTCGTAATTTGTACAGATTTACATGAGGGTGAAGATGGACAGAGCCATACCCAAGTTAGTGTAATATCCAAACAGAAATACTTGTAATATAATTAGATTCTTAATCAGAATTTGATTTTAATCTGGTTTTAAACCAGAATATGCTTCAATTTGGTTTAAATCTTTGTTAACCCAATTTCAGTGTTAACTGGCTTACAGATTTGCTAAAAATCATTTTAATTATAAATAACTTAGCTGTCATGTTTCCTTGTTTGTTAGAAAATAAACAAGTATGAGATAAAAAAAGTTCTTTATTTTGAATATAACTGACAGTTCTAAAAGTTGACTAATTTCTAGACCTAACCAGAAATAAAACTGCACATTACCAACCTTGGCTATTTTCTTGGCTGTTTTTAATTTCTGCTTCATAATGTGCTTTTGACATATTAAGTCCTGTATGGAGTGGCTTTAAGAAATTATTCTCAATCTTTCCAAGTTCTGTCCATAATCCAGTCTATTCAGAAGAATTAATGAAAGAATTAGTTATTTGGTTCAACATTTCTTGATTGTCTAATATTATTAAACACATGTTAAGAGAGAAACAAAAATAAAGTCTCATCCTTGCCTTTCAAGATAGTTTCCTGTTTAATAATACATACATTATTATATCTGGTTATTTTATGTAAATAACAATAAAAATAAAAATGTACTTTGGACAGCATACTCACTAATATACCATTTGGACAGCTCCTAATTTTGAGATCTGTAACTTATAAGTTTTATTCATGAGAAAATTATTTGAGAATAATCCATATGATGGGACATTTCTTTTCCTGTAAAAACCATCCCTATAATGACTACATTATATATTCCTTCAACTCATGACCTTTCAGTTGATATCCTTGTCACAGATCTAGTTCTAGAGGATTAAGAGTCTCTAATGGTTTATCTCCCTCCCCAGTCCCATCTTGGAGAAACTAAATTTTTAATTAAAAAAATTTTTAATTCGGGGCACCTAGGTGGCTCAGTGGGTTAAGCCTCTGCCTTCGGCTCAGTTCATGGTCTCAGGGTCCTGGGATCAAGCCCGGCATCGGGCTCTCTGCTCAGCGGGAAGCCTACTTCTCCCTCTCTCTCTCTGCCTGCCTCTCTGCCTACTTGTGATTTCCGTCTGTCAAATAAATAAATTAAAAAAATCTTAAATTTTTTTTTAATTCACATTTTAAATATTCAGATATGGCTACTAAATAAATATTTTATTTATTTGAGAAAGAGAGAGCAAGCATGAGTGGGGAGGGGGAACAGCAGGCAGAGGGAGAAGCAGACTCCTCCCTGAGGAGCAGGGAGCCAAACTCAGGGTTCAATTCTAGGACTTTGAGATCATGACCTGAGCTGAAGGCAGATGCTTAATTGACTGATCCACCCAGGTGCCCCTTGCTTTTGTTTTTTAAAGATTTTATTTATTTTAGAGAAGAGAGGGAGAGAGAGTAGGCAAATGGAGGAAGGAGCAGAGGGAGAGAGAATTTCAGTGAGACCCTGCACTGTGCATGGAGCCCAGTGAGGGGTTTGATCTCATGACCCTTAGATTATGAACTGAGCCAAAACCAAGAGTTGGAGGCTTAACTGACTGAAACACCCAGGCAACCTAGGAGCTTGTTTTTAATGACAATAATTTAATAAATGGCCCATAATCCTAAAACTTATAAGGCAATAAAACTGCCGGAAAATTAGGTTACAGAAAATCTGTTGTGCATAATTCCACAAATCTTTCATATGATGAACTGTAATAATTTTAGAAGCATGTAGGAGTATAGAAGCTGTGGAAATAAATTTTCTCTTGTAAGTTTACTAGATCTTTAAAAAATACTACAAAGAAAATCATTTTAAGATTTATCTTCAGTGTCTAGAAAAAGTAACTTAAGGATTAAAAAAAGTAGTTACAAGGATAAAAATTAAAATGTGAAGTTTTCACAAATGTTTGCTTTTAATTTTTCCCAAGTAGATTCACTTATGTAGTAATGAAAGTTTTCTCAGTTCTAAAGCTTACCTATATAATTCAAAATGCACCACTGAAGCCTGTCTCAAAAAAAGGAAGACTAGGGGCACCTGGGTGGGTCTGTGAGTTAAGCCTCTGCCCTTGGCTCAGGTCCTGCCCCTTCAGCTGGGATCAAGCCCCGAATTGGGTCTCTGCTCAGCGGGGACCTGCTTGCCCCCCGCCCCCGCCTGCCTCTCTGCCTACTTGTGAACTCTCTCACACTGTTAAATAAATAAAATCTTTAAAAAAAAGAAAAATGAAGACTAGGTAATTCTCAAACCTAATGAAATTTATTGCCAAAACAGACAGGGACCTCGCAAAGGATAATCAATCATGATAATGAAGAAATAAAAGAAGGAAATGAATAACACCCAATTTCCCTCCTCCTTATTTGGAAAGGATTATTTATGAAGTAATGCTGTAGAACTTGTATTGTTTCCATTATTAATATTGTAATAATAAGGAATGTGTATCACTGAAGTCATCTGGCTCTGCAAATAATATATAAGGCATATGTTTCAATAAATGAAAACTCAAAATATGGATGATACAGAATTATATGTACATGTATATATATGCCAGATAGTACAGTTTTCTTCTTAAATGAAAAGCAAATCTGCATACATTACATAACTCAGTTTTTAAAAATTCCTGATACTTGTGGCGTTTATAATCTCCGGTGGTTTCCCTTGACCCTACTTTCAACCAACATACTACAATATCAGTTTAGGGCAAAAATGGGTAAGCAGGCATATGGGAAAGTATGTAAGTAAATAGGATAGAAAGTGAGTGATAAAATTATTATGGGCTATTTATTAGAATAAATTACTGTAATTCAAAACAACTAACATTTAAAGATACTTATCAAAATAAATAAATAAATAAAGATACCTACCAAACAGAACACTAAGTATAAAAACTAAGTTGGTTTTACCAGTACAGATGGAGGTTTAAGAACAGTTTTGTGAAGCTGAAGTGTGGGAGAAGGTACCTATAACTTATGCAGAGATAATAGGGTGAAGAGAAATAGGATGAAAAGGAAAATGACTTTTGAAAAGACTAAATCAGCTCACAGCCACCCAAAATAGCAGGAAAAGAAATGGATTATTATTCAATTATGAATCACCTTGTTTCATATTTAAATGATCCTGTTCTTAATTTCCCTGTATACCTTCTGATTCCTCCTCAGCTTTTCTTCTGACTAGTTCACCTCTCAGCATGCTTACTGGTCAAAAATAGGTACTGGTAGAGGGCAGGCACCCTCTGCCTGGTTGTTGGCTTACTCTCGGTTGATCTTTTTTTTTTTTTTTTAAGAATTTATTTATTTGAGAGAAAGAGAGTGAGTGAGAGAGCACTGCGGAGGAAGCAGAGGGAGAAGCAGATTCCCCATTGAGCTGGGAACCTGATGCAGCACTTGATCCCAGGACTCCAAGATCATGACCTGAGCTGAAGGCAGATGTTTTTTTTTTTTTTTTTTAAAGATTTTATTTATTTATTTGACAGGGATCACAAGTAGGCAGAGAGGCAGGCAGAGAGAGAGAGAAGGGGAAGCAGGCTCCCCGCTGAGCAGAGAGCCCGATGCGGGGCTCGATCCCAAGACCCTGAGATCATGATCCGAGCTGAAGGCAGAGGCTTCAACCCGCTGAACCACCCAGGTGCCCCTGAAGGCAGATGTTTACCCAACTGAACCACCCAGGTGCCCTGAGCATCTGACTCTTGATTTCAGGTCATGATCTCAGAGTCTGTGGCAGACTCCCCCGCTCAGCAAGGAATCAGCTGCCCCTCTCTGTGCTCCCACCCCCAGGCTCACACTCTCTCTCAAATCTTAAAACAAAAAAAAAAGTACTAGTAGGAGTCTTTGAATAAAATTACCCATGGGGCACCTGGGTGGCTCAGTGGGTTAAAGCCTCTGTCTTCGGCTTGGATCATGATCCCGGGGTCCTGGGATTGAGCCCCAAATCGGGCTCTCTGCTCAGCGGGGAGCCTGCTTCCCTTCCTCTCTCTTTGCCTGCCTCTCTGCTTACTTGTGATCTCTGTCAAATCAATAAATAAAATCTTAAAAAAAAAAAAAACCATAATTCAGCCTCACTAGGGTATCATTTTGTTTCTTCTTTAATCAAACTTTATAAAACTCAGAAGCTGTCATTTTTTGATTAACCATAGCAAACAGATTTACCTTTCATGTATCCGTTATATAACCTGTTACAACTGCACTTGGGAGAAATGTTTCTGTGATGAATAAACAGGTTCTTAAGATGTCTCAAATATATCAGGTTGCCATCTTGCACTCATTTTTTTCCCTAATCTCCTCAGTATAATAATTCTTATGACAACTTGCACAGTAATACTTTGGAATGTTTGATTCCCAAGAAATTTTTTTTAAAGAGTCTATTTATTTGAGAGAAAGAAAGAGAGCGAGCACAAGCAGGGGAGAGTGGGAGAAGTAGGCTCCCTATACTCGGGGTTCAATCCCAGGACCTGGGATCATGATCTGAGCTGAAGACAGATGCTCAACAGACTGAGCCACACAGGTGGCTAAGAAAATTTTTTAAACCATTAAAGAAGAAAACGATCTTATAAACTGGTTATATCCTTTTCTTTATCATACAGCGTTCGAGCCAAATATAAGTGAGGCATCTGTGGATATAATGGGAAGATATTCCACAATCCTAAACTGCCCTGCCTTCCCTCTCTGGACAGAGTCCCATTTGCTGCCCCTGTAGCACACTGTGTTCCTTACCTAATAAATTAATCACTCTTAATCAAAAAGATTCTTTTTCTCTCTGTCAGGCAAATCAGATCATTTCTAGGTATAGCCTTTCTAGATTACTAAAAAGATAAACACATACCTTACTCCAAGGACACCTTTCTAAAGCCTCAGGGCCTCTACTGTTGCTGAATTTCACTTACCATCTTTTCTATTTTTTACCAGAAGCTCCTTTAGGATTCAGGATATACTTTGTGATTCAAAGGTTCTGGCCATTGCCTAAAGTCATAGCTATCTCTACCACTTACTAGGTATGTGCCCTTGTGCAAGTTAAAGATCCTTTCAATGCCTATGTTATCTAAAAAAGTAAAAAATAAAATAAGTTGAAATGGACACAGGGTACCAATGTTTTATATTTGATAAAGATTTGGGTAACAGATCTATCCATTTGTTGAAACTCAGAGATACACTTAAAATCTATGCATTTCATGTAAAATTTATCTCAGAAAAACTACAGACATATTTAATTGTTCACTGAAATATTTAGGGGAAAGTATGCTCTTAGTAGTTTACAAATAAGACTGGTAAATGGGCGCCTGGGTGGCTCAGTGGGTTAAAGCCTCTGCCTTCCGCTCAGGTCATGATCTCAGGGTCCTGGGATAGAGCCCTGCAACGGGCTCTTTGCTCAGCAGGGAGCCTGCTTCCGCCTGCCTCCGCCTGCCTCTCTACCTGTGATCTCTCTCTGTCAAATAAGTAAATAAAAATCTTTAAAAAAAAGAAAAAGCTTCACAATAAGATGTTGGGGAAGAATAAGTACTAGTCAATAATAGCAAATAATTATTTTTGACTGCAGAGGGATAAACAGGAGGTCAGTTCACTGAATCTACTAAATTCAGTCAAAAGGGAAGGAAACTGCTACTTTTCTTAAAAACTTTTCATTCCAAATCATGATTAAATTTTCTTTTAAGGGGTGCCTGGGTGACTCAGTGGGTTAAAACCTCTGCCTTCAGCTCAGGTCCACGTGACTTCAGGGTCATGAGCTCAAGCCCTGTGAAAAAATACTTTCATTTCTTTTATTATTTTCTTAAAAAGAAAAAACCCCCAAAACAGATTAACTACATATGTGATTCGGTTATAGTTAATAGAGATGACATATTATGGGAAAACAACTATTAGAATAGAAAATAGGTAGAAAGGAGAAGATAAAAAGCAAATCTAATTTTACTATATGACAAATCTCCCTCAAATACCTCTATGAATACCTCTAATGATGCACTATTAAGAAAAAAACAATAAACTTCCTACACATTACCCAGAAGGTGATATTAACAGATTTCAGTTTTAGCGCTTCAAATTAGTCATATCTGGTAAGGGGGTATCAAATTATCAGCTGATTTTATTTTAGACAGCTTAGACTTAAATCATGACTTACAGGTGGAGCAACTAAACAAAGACACCCAAACGTATGCACACTCCAAAAATTTAGTTAACACAGGACCTGCAACATACCTACCTGATAGGGCTAAGCAACACTTGCAGCAAGATGGCAGAGGTTCAATAAGAAAAAGAAATGGAAGCTGGGTGTGGGTGGTAAGGGCTCCTGGGAATTCAGGTTTTAGAGTAACTGCTGGTACTTCTCCTAGCTAGCCTTTGTAGCTGGGTAAGATATTAAATACTGGCTTGTGCACTTTGGATATACTGTTCCTTTTTTTAAAAAACTCACTTACTTGATTGTCTTTTTCATTATCTTTGATGACCAAATATCTCAATAAATTTAGTGAAGCCATTATCCTGTTAATTAAAAATATATAATGTTACTTACAGTACAGTTTTATATAATCAGTAATTTCAATGAATAAAATAAGTTAAAACTTTAGGGTATATTTTTACAATTGTGTTTGCCATTAGAAATTACTCCTCTTAACAAATCTTTTGGAGTAGTAATTACCAATCTTCTTCTCCACATTCACAAAATGCAATTGTGAAAATTGTTATCTTTCATACTTGAGAGTAACATCTCTTATTGCCTGAATTTTAAGATTCTTTTTATAAAAGCTTACAACCACTGCTCATCATCCATGCTAGTAGACTGAAAGTAAAATTAGTAAAAAGAAAGTAAAATTAGATGTCCTAGAAAACAAAACAATAAAACCCAAACCAAATGTTATGTACATGAAATTCTTAGTTTTTAATCACCAGTGCTATAGCTGTAAATCCCTATGACTTGTATATTATGCAGGGCACATCACAGGTATAAAATCATTCTGTTGGTCATACTTTTGGAAAGAGGAATTTTTAATTTTGTTTTTATATAGCATCTGATTACCTAAATATGAAAATCTTTATGTAGTTTTATGAAGTAGCCATAGTTCATAAAGTAACAGGAAAATACATCTTATTTGTTTAGATTCGCTTAAGCAAGGGTTTCACATTTTATTGTCAATTTACTATGTGAGCCTTAGTAATCGTTACCTTACCTATCTGAATTTTGGAGTAAATCTGTTTCAGCACCCTCTGGGAGAAAGAGTACCAAATCTAGAAGTGAAATCAGCTGTGGGCCTGTAAACCATTTGTTGTTATGTGTTCTCTGAAAAAGCAAAATAAAAATTGGGAAGGGTTTTAAATAATAGTTGATTAATTCATGTTGTTCTTCTAATACCTTCATACTATAAAAATAAATATTACACATTTAAAAAATACTTTTTAACCTTTCCATTCTTTCACACTTCTCTGGACACTAGGAATAAGATGCCAGTTTGAAAGCACTGAAACACTCTTTCTTTCTGTTTTCAGTAGAGAATTACTATTCATAAACAGAGTAGACTTAAATTTCCAATAATACTTCAGAAGTATAGAGCAAAATGAAGCCATAGTCTCAGCTCAAAGAATTAATACTATTTCAATATATAGTTAACAAAATTTCAAAATCCAGGTTTTTAAAAAATAGAAATAGTGAAAAAATATGCCGTAATACTAGATATAGAAAAAGTCCATAGGAAAAAAAAAAGAAAAAGTCCATAGGAAAAAGGCCACATAAATGTATTCCACAAATTAATCAATATAGCCTACAAAATAAAAAAGATAATCAACACCTTAGCTATGCTCTTACCTTTAATGACACATCAATTTGATTTTTGATATTCTGAATAATGAAAGCTTCCACACCTGAATGATTACTTGTATTCAATAAGCACCTTAAAAGCAAAATTTTAATACATTTGAATTTATCTTCAACTGCATTATACTTAAATGATGATGAAAATTTTACAAATTCAAATGGGCTGTGTGTTATTTCTAGAAATAAAACAATCAGTGAAGACAGCAAGGTGATCAACCAATTAGCAAGTCACTTGTGGTTCTTGCTCTAACCAGCAAATTCTATTTTAACTGGATCTTTCCAACAATAAATTCCTATTAAACCAAATGTGAATCTTTTGTGTGTACAGTTGCAATGATTTGACACAGCAAAAAAGGACACTAGTAAAATAGCCTAAAAACTCCCCAAATTACTCTCTGTGAAAGTAGACTAGTCTTGTTAGACTTAACAATTACAAAGAAAGGAAACGCAGTATGACTGGCTTAAGAAAGGGGGAATCTCCTGGAAGGAATATAGGTAGATAAGAACAGAAAAGCTGGTATAAGACCTACCTATCAAATTAAAATTTCATAAACCTGGTCTAAGTCTTATTAATAGAAGTGAAGATGGGATCAAGGTGCTAATATTGGCCAATCCTTAAAAAAGAGTTCTTGGCACTTTGACGTTGCCCAAATCTATTTTTAACTCATTTTTATTTACTACCAGGTGTATCAACAAACTAGGTCTGCAGGCCAAATTCCGCCTGGTGCCTGTTTTGTTTTATTGTAACACATCCACCCCCCTACTACAAAGACAAAGTTGAGTAGTTCCAACAGAGACTGTGTGATGCATAAAGTCTGCATTTGCTTTACACAAAGGTCTGCTGCTCTTTAACTCAGAAAGGTGCTAGAATCTTTTCCCCCTTAAGCAGCACTATTTAATAAACTCTATTAACTTACAGTAAATAGCCTATCAAAGTTATAACTCCAGAGCAATTAATTTCAACAGTGAATAATGGAGATTATGGACATTTAAAGTTCTAGCAGGAGCCTTATCAATCTCTTATGTAATCTCTCTCTAGTTTTTTAATTTTAGAATATTTCAATTAGTTAAAATGAAATACTATTATTCATATAATATGTATCCATAATATTTGACTAACCCTTCTCTACCTATAGGGATAAGAGAATTTATTATAATAGGCTTCCAAATAGAGTCAACTTACATGTAAAACATACTTAATTACTATAACCTGGAATAATTAAATAGCATTAATTAAGTGTTTAATCAGCTACACACTTGACAACCATTCTTGATACCTACCTAAATAATGTATATTTGCCTTGTGAATCCAACTTGTTAATATACAGTTGAAGCACAGCTAAACTCTTTTTTCTCTAAAATAAAACAAATAATATTGTTACATAACGTGAAGATTATAGTTGACTCTTGAACACCAGGAGTTTGAAATGTGCTGGTCCACTTATAAGTGGATATTTTCAATAGATACAGTATAGTACTGTAAATGTTTTTCCTTTGTGGTTTTTTTTTTTCTTCTAATGTTCTTAACATTTTCTTTTCTCTAGCTTACTTTATTATATGCATAAAGTACACAATACATCTAACATACAAAGTATATGTTAATCAACTATTTTGTTATCAGTAAGGTTTCTGGTCAATAGGAGGCTACTAGTAGTTAAGTCTTTAGGGAGTCAAAAGTTTTATGTGGCTTTTTGACTGTGTTAGCAGGTTAGGGGTTAGGAGGTTAGTACCCCAATCCCTGTGTTGTTCAAGAGTCAATTATAAATTATTCATTAAATTTGCTCACTGTAATTCATTATTGTTTAGTTCCAAAACATTTACATACCAATGTCTCAATGGGGCAAAGTGTCATTACTTTGACTAAGCCCTGGAAATTAAAAAATAAAATTCAGATGTTAATAGATTATACTGACAATAGACAACTATATTATCAATGGTGGACACTAAAATTTTGTAAGTGAATATAGGAGATTTCAAAATTAAGTAAATTTGGGGCACCTGGGTGGCTCAGTGGGTTAAAACCTCTGCCTTTGGCTCAAGTCATGATCCCAGTGTCCTGGGATTAAACTCCCCCATCGGGCTCTCTGCTCGGCAGGGAGCCTGCTTCCCTTACTCTCTCTCTGCCTGCCTCTCTGCCTACTTGTGATCTCTGTCAAATAAATAAATAAATAAATCTTAAAAAAATAAAAATTAAGTAAATTTTTCCCTGAGCCTTTTTATTCTTATTTTTTTAAAAAGATTTTTATTTATTTGAAGGGAGAGAGGGAGGAACATGGCTTGGGGTGGAGGTTGGGGATGGGGGCAGAGGGAGAAGGACAAGCAGACCACACTGAGCAGGAAGCCAGATGCGGGGATCCATCCCAGGAGCCTGAGTTCATGACCTGAGCTAAAAACCAACTGAGCACCTAGGTGCCCCTCCCTGAGCCTTTCATTCCACTGTTACATCAAAGGAAGCTAAGTTCAATCCATTTTGTAATTAAAACTGAGTGGGGTGTTATAAAGTGTAAATTTAGAAGTCAACTATAATTTATAATTCTGTCTAGAGTGGCAAAAAATGAAATCAGACATGCAAAAATATAATCCATTTATTAAAAACAATCAGTGTTAATTTAGCATCAATAGCCATGTTTTTCTATTTAAATAGTGGAAAAACATGTTTATATATCAACATCTTAAGACCTACTTGGCTATGATAACTAATAAGTAGTACGAAGTAAAATAAAATCACAGGAGGAAAAAGCAAAATGTCTTTCTAGTAATGAGTCCATGCATGCCTTGACGGATCCTTAAGACTTGAGTTAGAAGTAAAGGAACTTCATTTCCAAGGTCCCTATAGAAACATCCCTACAGAAATGTTTTTGCACTATGTTTAGCTATCAACCATGATAGCCATTAGCCACATATAGCTCTTTAAGTTTAAATTAATTTAAATTAAATTAAAAATTCAGTTCCTTAATCAACTTTAGCCACATTTCAAGTGCTCAGTATGGCTAGTGGCTTCCATACTGTGTCAAAGCTAGAACACTTCCACCACCACAGCAAGTTTTACTGGAAACATGACACCAGAGTTTCCAAAGGATATGGAGAAGGAAGTAGGGGAGGAGTCTGAAAAGACCTTTACTTAAATTTAGAAAAAGAAGGGGCTATGTCAAAATTAGAATACACATTTTACTTACCTGAGGTACAGTAAGAAAACTCTTGATTTCTAAATACTGATGAAGTAGACTGTTGTCTTCTATTCTCAATAAACCATTCTCCAACAGATCCTACAGATTAAAATATATGCAGAAATAGATATATAGCAAAATCTATTTTGCTATATTTGTTCACAATGGCTGTGTGTATATTACAATGGGTGCAAACAAATCTTACCACTCCTTTGGAGAAAACAGACTCTTCTGTTCTGGAAGAGAATATTAAAATTTATCAACATGGTTTTCTAAACTGTTTAAGAATGATTCTTCATCTTAGGAAAAATAAAGCAAAAATTAAAATTTAAAGACTTTAAAAATATGTATCATTAAGGAAAAATTCTGTGGAAGAACTTAGTCAAAATTCTTAATCCATGTTTGATTATCTTGTGACTTGGTTACTGACATCCAAATTTGCCCACAATCTGCCCTCTCAGGGCTTCTTTCCTAGTAACAAACCAACAGATATTCAACAAGTGCTAAGAAACCAATTATACATGATATACCATGTATTCCAGTTGATGAATCTGTAAAATCTTTTCAAATAAGAAGTAAATGCTTTCCATTTGTGATAGTATTTTTTAAAGGTGTATAATCTTTAATTAAGTATTTAAGTTGTGTGGCAAAAAATAATTATCTAAGGCCCAAGTTCTTATTCTAACCATGCAAGGAGTCAAAAGTGTTTTTGTTTAACGACTAAATAGTTTGGAGATATTAAGAATATAGAACCTAAGATTCAAATCAATAGATATTCTCATTGTATGATTATAACAGAGAGTAAAAAGAATGTAAAATCATTAAGACATACATAATACAGTAAATTTACAGAGTTAATAACTACTTGTGCCAGGAGACCCTTGGAAATTCCTGCCTTGTAGGCCGAGGCTTTGGACATTTGCCATGTTACAAATCTTCCTTCACCTGGGAAGAGATGGGATTGATAAACTGTCACTAATGTTCCTGTAGGATACTACTGAAGGTCCTGATTGACCACAAGAGATAATTTAAACATGTTACAAGATAACACAGAGCGTAGAGAGTTTTGCAAAATTCTTCAATATCTATCTGGAAGAATTATACATATTTGTTACTTGGTAATTTTTTTAAAGAGAAAGACTTGCATTCTTAATGCTTCAAATAAGAAAAGTTATTGGATATAATCACTGTCAATGATCTAATTAAATTATGAAAAGGTGGGGTAAGACATCTCTTTCCTTTCAGTGCAGTTCAGATTGTGTCCATGAAGCAAAATCATGGATGAATTTCTTTTACTGACCAACTCTTCTTAGATCGAGGAGGCTGCAGTGGGACAGAGGTGTTTTAACTTTACAACTTTTGAAATAAGGGTAGAAACCACAGAAGGAGATGACTAGAAATTCCCTTAGAATACAGTATTTCAATATTTAAAAGAGATTTTTTGTTGTAAAACCTCTTTAACTCATTTTTGTCTCATATTTACATCACTGTTTTATAAAATAACCAATTAATTAGGGTCTGGCAAAGAGAAGGTAGTTTCCCCCACTCTTAACAAGAACTACTTTAATACTACTATTTAATTCTGAGATGCCATCTAAATGATCTTACCTTTGCAAAAAGACTTCAATATGCCTCATATTAAATTGCAAAAGGTACGATGGGCTAAAATAGACAACATACATACATATATGTATATATCACATACACGTACATTTTTAGAAATTTTATAAACACAAATACTGTTATGGGTTGAATTGTGCCCCCCTCCAAAAACAAATGTTGGAATCCTAACCCCCAGAAAGAACCTCAGCATATGACCTTATTTGGAGATAGGGTCACCTTTTTTTTTTTTTCCCCAATTGGGATGGGCAGGGACAGAACAAGAACTTCCCTACCCTGGAGATAAAGTGAGGTCATTGGTGTGAGCCTTATTCTTTTTTTTTTTTTTTTTTTTTATTTACTTGATAGAGATCACAAGTAGGCAGAGAAGCAGGCAGAGAGAGAGGAGGAAGCAGGCTCCCGCTGAGCAGAGAGCCAGATGCGGGGCTTGATCCCAGGACCCTGAGATCATGACCTGAGCCAAAGGCAGAGGCTTAACCCACTGAGCCACCCAGGTGCCCCGGTGTGAGCCCTATTCAAGTACAACTGGTGTTCTTATAATAAAGGGAAATTTGGACAGAGACAGACACAGAGAGAATGCCATATGAATATGAAGGCAGAATGGAGTGATAGGTCTACAAGCCAAGGAACATCAAGAAAACCACCAGCAAACAGGGGAGAGGATGAAACAGACTCTCCCTCAGAGCGCTCTGAAGGAACCAATCCTGCCCACACCCTAACCTTGGACTTCTATCCTCCAGAACTATGGGACAGTAATTTCTGTTATTTTAAAACTAACCAGTTTGTGGCAAACCAACATACGTACCTAAGTCATTTTGGTGGTAGTATGATTAAGAATACAGGCTCTAGGGTCAACTGTCTGGAAGGTAGCTACACTCACTACTATACCACCATGACATACTCAGAACTGTTTGAATCTACCTATCCCACTAGTTAAGTTGTATGGATTGACTTGTATCCTAAATTGTCTAAGCCTATTATTTTCATCTGGAAAATATGAATGCTCTATTTCATAGTACTGTAAAGATTAGATAATGCATACAAAGCTGTTTAGTACATGGTGAAGATGGAAGTGGTAACCATTATTGCAATATTTACACAGAAATATATCTCCAGGTATATTCACACATAATATATAAATGCACATAAAGAAAGACACCTATGGCCTGCAAGACAAGCACGTTATCCTTATCATGGATATTAAAGTCCAAAAAGTATTACATTATAAAATTACATATTTATTTTAAAATAATTTTTATAAACTTTATAGGAAAAGGAGGACAAGGTCAAGATAATTACAAAAGGAAGATTCAACCTAAATTGGGCGATAAGAGACTTTCTTCATAAAGTGACATTTAAAGTTAGAGATGGTCTAAGCATATACAAAGACCCTACAGCAGAAAGGTTCATGACATATTTGAATAAGAAACCAAAAAAAGGTCTGTGTTACTGGGGCATAGTAAACAAAAGAAAAGGCAGTGGAAGGTGAATCAAGACAAGCAAGCAGGGACCAGATTATGTATAAGCTTGTCTTATATGAAGATTTTTAGACTTTAGAGCAATAAACAGCCCCTGAAGTGTTTTCATTAAGGGACTACTCTTTGTGTTTTGAGAGTTGGATTAAAAGGGATTGAGGTTGGATATATAAATACTCAGGATTACATGAGTAATCCAGTTAATAATGATGGCAATTTAGACCACCCCGTGCAGGAGTAACTGACCAGTTCCCTCCCCTATGGACACGGGTGATCCCAACAGCTTCAAACCAAGCCCTTGAGTGAGTCTGGCTTCATACTTTCTGATTCTTGTCCCCATCATTATGTCTGTTTCAACCTTACTTCCCCCCACCCCCAAACACCTTTTCACTATTTGAGTACTACCAGCTTTAACAGATGATAGGCAGTATTATTCATAAAAATAGCTTTTGTTTATACTTCATTTAAAATGTATTAGTACACTAATAAACATACTGGAAATTAGATTAATGAGTTTGATACTCATTGATAATTTTAGACTTGCATGAATAAACCAAACATTAACTCCTACCTTAAGACCATTGGAAGCTGATCAATACTGATGCCCTGTACAAATACCAGATAGGCCAGAGAAGCCATAGAGTCTGCTAACTGTTTGTCTTCTTCTTCCTCAAATTCAAGATAGTCCCAAGTCCTCTTTTTCCTTCCATGATTAAAAATCATTTTGGGGAAAGGATGTCCAACTGCTGATAAAAAGCCCTGTAAATTAATTTTAAAAAGTAAGCTATAGCAGGCAGGCTCCAGTATGTCCTTCCCATCCTCCCCAGCCACATACACATCACATATAATCCCTTCCCCTGAGTGTTGGTGAGACCTGTTGGACTTGCTTCTAACTGAGTAGGGCAAGACGTCACCACATGATGAGATTATTTTATGACAAAAGTGAAAGGATTTTTTTTTTAATTTTTAATTTTTTATTTGACAGACAGATATCACAAGTAGGCAGAGACGCAGGCAGAGAGAGAGGAGGAAGCAGGCTCTCTGCTCAGCAAGGAGCCCCAATGTGGAGCTCGATCCCAGGACCCTGGGATTATGACCCGAGCCGAAGGCAGAGGCTTTAACCCACTGAGCCACCCAGGCGCCCCAAAAGTGAAAGGATTTTTGCAGATGTATTTAAGGTTCCAAATCAGCTGATCTGGGGTAATTCAGAATGGTGACTATCCTTGATGGGCCTGACTTAAGCAGGCAGATAACTTTTAAAAAGGGGCCAGGCCCTCCCTGAGAGTCAGAAACTCAACTCTGTAGGCATTAAAGAACTAAGTTGCCATGTTATTAGAGGGCCTACGGAGAGGGCTGTGTGGCAAGAAACTACAGACAGCCTCTAGGAGCTGAAAGTGGTCCCTGACCAAATAGCTAACAAGCAAATGGGGACCTCAATCTCTACCTTCAAGGAGGTAAATTTGCCAACAACCTGAGGGACCTGGGTGGAAAGATGAAAAAGTTTTAGAGATTGGTGGTGCTGACAGTTGCATGACAACGTGAATGTATTTAATACCACTGAACTGTACCCTTAAAAATGGTTAAAATAGTAAATTTTGTTACGTATATTTTATCACATTTTTTTTGAAGTGCTTCAGAGGTATTTGAGAGCAATCTAAAAATGTGAGACATACAAATAGCATGAAGTAATAGTAAACTAACTACTCAGATAAAGAATACTCTAGGAAAAGTGTTCCACTGACCACTGTCTGACTAGACAGAGTGGACAGGAAGAACACTGGTCAGTGGCACCAGAGACTTCGGAAAAAAGTGCTGCTATCTCAGGTCATGAGGGTTCTTGTGTTATAAGAGAAAGATAAGCGGGGCATCCGGATGGCTCAGTGGGTTAAGCCTTTGCCTTCAGCTCAGGTCATGATCCCAGGGTCCTGGGATCCAGCCCTGCATCAGGTTCTGCTCAGCGGGAAACCTGCTTCCCCTACCTTCTGCCTGCTTCTCTGCCTCCTTGTGATCTCTCTCTCTGTGTCAAATAAATAAATAAAATCTTAAAAAAAAAAAAAAAAGAAAGATAAGCATGAGTAGATAGGACTACATTTTTATCTCTTTTTTTTTTCTTTTTTAAGGAGGGAAGAAGAGAGAAAAAGGGACACTAAGGAAACATAAGGCCATTCCTATTCCTCTTATGTTCTTTCTAACTAAAGTATCCTAGAAAGCATCTGATCTTTAGAATCCAATGGAATTGATCCGAATTTTGGCTTCACCACTTATTAGCTGTGAGATCCTGGACAAGTTACCTAACTCCTCTAAAGCCTCAGTCTCCTTATCTAGAAAATGACAGCATGTCTACATCAAATATTTATTGAGAAGGTCCACAAAAAGAGTAGACCATAACAAACTACTATATAGAGGTAAAAAGGGAATGACAAAACAGTTAAATCAGAATGAGTACTAACCTTCCACATATTCACTCACTTATTTTAATAAATACTTGAGTGTCAGGCACTGGGCCTGACACTGTGGGGAATTATAAAGCCAAATAAGACTTTCCCAGCCTTCAGGGAAGTAAAATCTGCTGATCCCAGATGGCTCCATTAGTCATTTCAGAACACAAAAAAGAACCGTGGGAAATCATCCTTAGTCACAAGAGACTGCTATTCAGCTACCAGAGGCTAAATATATACTTGGTGTACTAATTTTCAAAGCCATGCATTCCTGTTATAGCTAGAAGACAAAAGTTTACCATACTTGGATTCCAAATGTCCTCTTAATCATGAAGCTCCATTTCTTCATTCAGCCAATACTAGATATATATATATATATATATATATATATATATTTTTTTTTTTTTTTTCCCCCAGAGTAGGGTTAGCCTTTTAAAAAATCGTTATACATAACCAGATTCTTCAGTGCTGCTTTAGGATATCTGGAGTCCACCTGTGTCCAAATTAGGGCTCCACTCTCTACCCACACACCATCCAGAGTCTTGCTAATACACCGATGTACCTACCACTCCATAATTTCTCACGGCAGCCTTGGCCCTTTTAGGCATGTTCCTGTGGTGAAACCCTTGGAATATTCAAGCACTTCTGTATCAAAATAACTTCTGCCAAAGGAGGGACAGCTGAGGCTATCAATCTCAAGCATGCCACACTTACCTGAACTTCTCCAGCACAGAACAGAAGGCACTTTCTCATTTCATCCCCTACCCTCAATTTTTTTTTTAATTTTTTTTTCTTAATTTCTAAAATTTTAATACACTTCAAATTAGTGTGCCAGGTTCATTTCAGCTCCTTCACGGCCAAAACTGAGGGCAGGGATTGCTTTTGTTTCTCTGCCTTTGTCTGTGATGACCAAGGTATACTAGGTATCTACTGCACTGAACTTTAACTTCACATTATCCTTCTTTTTCTTGATCTTGATGGATTTGGCATCCTTTCACCTGGCCATGAGCAGGAAATCCTTGGTTTCTTTGATTTTGGGAAGAATGGTTATGAAGGCACAGGGAAACGTGTGGCCGGCACAGAAAGTGGCAAAAAAAGAGCACACCTCTACTTCTCCTTTGCTTTGTGCTCCCTCACTTCTGTCTCTACTACTAATGCTCCTTCTGCTGAGATCTTAAAACCTCTTCCCTACACCCTCAACCTCTTCATAGGATACTTGCTCTTACTGGTGTAATTAAACTTATTTCTTATTTATGACTTATTTCTTATGACTTATTTCTGGTGCAAGATGCTCATCCTCTAACACCTCTTACACAGCACAGTCAGGGAGGCAGCAGTGAGGAAGGGTGGTAAGGGTAGAAGTTAAGTATTATCTTGGTGCTTCCTCTATTCTCAAGCAAAAGCACATTTTCCTTTCAGGCAGATACCACACTGCCTTTAGCTGTCCTCATCTCTGCCATATGCTGACTGTCATCTGCATGACATATGACATGTCATATGCATGACTCTGCTATTTCCCCACACTCACTAAAGACTGATATCTGCTCACAATCTTTTCTCTATCCAACTCCTGTTACCATATGGGAAAAAAAAATTTAATGTTGACATAGGTAACTCCTCTAACAGGCCGACCTCATAGCTCTTGATTTCTGTATTCCAGTGATCTTAATTTCTAACTCATTTCAGCACATAATCCCAGCATTTGCAGCTATTCCGAATACATTAGACACACAAACCCCAACATCTCATTTTGTGACAACTTCTTATCCTGTCTCTCTTACCAACCTGCTTTTCTACCACTGAATTCTCTAGTTCTGGGATCCCTTCATCTAACCTATTTGTCCCCTCCTAACTCCTTCTTTCCCTGTCCAACCAACATATTATTGGTCATTTGGACTATTTACACTCTGTATTTCTTTTAGCTCCATCTACCCAATGAACTGCCAGCTTTGGGAAAATAGCTACAATCCACCTCCTCTACTTTTACATCCAGCCACTTGACTACTGCTGGCAAAACATACACAAATACAAACTGCTATAGCTGAAGTTGTGGTGTCCAACCATGAGTGATTGATCAGTCATGGTGATGGAGATGAGTGATCAGACTACTGACTAATGCTTTCATGGTCTTCTACCATCTCTCCTTCCTTTCTCTTCTGGATTTCAAATCCTTACCAATTCCCTGAAGCCCCCATTTCTAATTCTTAGACTTAAGAGATCTCCTTCACCTAAAAATCTGAGGCCAGTGGGTTTGATTCCCTTCAACTTTAATATTCAATTCCTGCCACAAATTTCCCTGCACGCATATCCATTCTTACCTCCTCTAGGTGTCCTTGATCCTATGCTCAGCCGTGTGCTCTCAAGCCACCTTATTTCAGTTACCCCGGAACACTTCTCTTTTCCTCTTTAATGGTTCCCACCCCTTCAGTCTATAAATAAATAGACATGCTCACTCCCTCATTACTTTCCTAACCCAGGCCCATGTCTTCCCACTACTCTTCTTTCTTATTCATCCTCTTTTGAGGAACACCTTATATTAGCTGGCATCTTTTTTTCATTGTCCATGCACTCCTTTAACCACTCCTCTGTTTTTGTCTCCAACATTCTGCTTAAACTGCTCTTGCTAAGTAAGACTTTCTTCTCTTTGGTGGGCATAAGTGTCCGTATTCTGTAGGGTTCAGTCTAAGAACTTTTCTCACACTTACCTACCTCTTTAGATTATCTCATCAAAATTTGGTCATTCCAAACTTTCCCCTTAAAAACCTGCTCTCTGGGGATTAAATATATATAAATAAATTACTGTTAATCTTGTTAGATGCCAAAATGGATTGTGGTCACATTTTTAGAATTTCTTACTAGAGAAATATACTTGAAGACTTACAGATGATAAGTCTAGGACTTACTCTAAAATACTAGTGGGAAAAAAAAGGAGAATAGATAAAGTAAGATAGGCAAAATGTCAAAAAATTGTTAAACCTGGGTAATAGGTACATGAGGTTACATTATATTATTCTTTCCACTTTTCTGTCTTTGAATTATCTTAATAAAAAATATTGTTAAAGCACAAAACACCCTGTTCTTTGCACCTTCATCTGCACAGTTACCCAATTATACCTCCACAAATCAACTTTTTTTTTTTTTTAAGATTTTATTTATTTATTTGTCAGAAAGAGTGAGTACAGGCAGGCAGAGAGGCAGGCAGAGAGAGAGGAGGAAGCAGGCTCCCTGCCGAGCAAGGAGTCCGATGTGGGACTCAATCCCAGGATGCTGGGATCATGACCTGAGCCGAAGGCAGCTGCTTAACCAACTGAGCCACCCAGGCGTCCCCACAAATCAACTTTTTAACTAGTTTTTACTAATTAATGACCAAATTTTGCTGATTTTACTTACTATAAATTTTTTTATTTTGCCCTCTCCTCTTTACCTCTACCACCATTTCCATAATCAGGATCCCATTATTTCTCACTTAACTCCCAAAACACACCTAAGGACCTCCCTATTTCTAATCTTATCTCAGTTAAATTTAACCTCCATCGATGTGATGAATCCAAAATAATTACATCATTCCCAGGCTTAAAATCCTGCAACAGTTACCAACATTCATAGCTATCTTCTCAAAATAGGGTACATTTATCATATATGCTAATGTTTATACTATATCCAGGGGATTATACTGTACTCTAACACCGGCAACAAAGAAGAAGCTCCAGTCTCTTATGAGCTCCTGGGAAAATTCCTCCCTTTTTCTCTCTCTAAATCACTCATAGACTCTTCTCTACTAACTTGGCCATCAGTATTAACCCCTTTAACTATGTAACCCTATTTATATTAGTTACCAAATCATTTCTTATCCTCAGAATCTAGTTACCCTAAATTTCTGGCATCTCCTGTTCTAAACCCTTCTCCTGCCTTTTCCCAGATCTCAGATACCCTTCAAAGTATGACCTGTGAAACTCAGTATTTAGCAAAATCCATTCTTCGTGAAATGGTCTCTTACCTTTCTTGCTCTAAAAGAATCTGACTCTTCTGAAAACAACTATTTTCTCTGCAGGCCTCCCAAAGGGTTGCTATTTTTTCACTCATATTTACTATGCCACGCCTGGAAGTAAAAACCTGTTCACCTTGCTACTTCTAGACCATTCTCCCCCATCCTCTTTGAACCCCTCAGCTTTGAAACTCATTTCATGTGCCTATAGAACATCTACCCCAAGGTCACTCCATTAATTGGGTTTTAGACATCATTCTTACAATTCTGTGTGACTTAAATGTACAACCAAAGATCTTCTAATACCATGGAATCTCAGGTACTTCACTGTCTAGTTCAATGATTTCAGCCTCCACCTGCTCCTTAGAACACTCACTCCATGGTCATACCCCAGACAATGTTATTAGTCACTGAACTTTTTCCACAGTATTATTTCAAGCATCCTGTTCTTTAATCTCCAATCTTTTCAGATCATTCCTTTTAGTAACCCAGTTTCAACAACTTGTCAGTCACACTGAGAACTACAATCCAATGATCCTACCATCTTTTTCACTGTTTCTCACATTTAGTATGTCCTAACTTCCTTCCTTACTCAGCTTAAATTCCACTGTCCATCACAGTCACTTCCTCGGATACATGTCTTTCCCCCTCTCTTGCTTTGTAGAACTCACAGAGTTCTCAAAACTCTGACCTAATTAAATCCAACTTTCTTCCTATGTTGCACCGACACTCATAACAGCTGAACATGGCTGAAGAAAACCACAATGACTGCCCTAACCTGAATGCATAACTATGAATCTCAAGTACATATTTTCCATATTTCAGATTAATTCCCTAGTATAGAATCCCAGCACACTTAAAAATACTCTTGATTCATTAAGCCAAATTACTTTTAAAATAAAATTTACTTATTTCTGGAGTTATTTTAAAAATATTTATCATAAGCCTTAAAAGTGGAGATATCCTTGGGCATAGAAATTCCACTTCTAGGAATTTAAGGAAATAACTAAAGAAATACACAAAGATTTGGTTAAAAAGATACTTACCACAGACTTAACAGTTAAAAAAAGAAAGTTGGAATTGTATTATAATACTGAAAAATTGGAGAAAACCTAGAGCTAGATGGCCCAAGTTAAACAAAAACAGAAAGACAATGGGAAAATATTCATAATATGCTAAGAGAAACAAAGTATATTACAAAAGAAGATGTATAATGCTATAGAACCCTTAAAAAATGTTATGTATATATTTATTTCTGACTACAAAAGCACAGTCTGGAAGGTGTTGATTTCATTACCCAAATAATATTGCTGTTTATTTTCCATCCTTTTATCGATGTTCTACAAAAAATACATATCGCATTAATAATGTATCAATTTACATGCCCACATGCAGTACATGAGAATATAGCAGGATAACATTTTAAATTATAGCAGATTTTATGGCAGATTAAATTAGCTGTACTTACTATTATTTCAGATGCAAAACATCTTAAAGGATCATTTCCAGCTTCTTTGGACTGCTCAAAGAACTGTGCTGTCAGCAAAGGGCATTTCAAGCTTTTGAAACAACTAAGGTATAAGAAATGGGTAACTGTGAATACAGTATTTCCTAAGTATAAAATATCTAGTTCTATAAACATATTGAAGTTAATTTTACATGAAAAATAACTCAACCACCTATAAAACTGCACATGTAATATCCTTCCTACTATGGGCACCTGGGTGGCATGGTCAATTAAGTGTCTGCCTTTGGCTCAGGTCATGATCCCAGGGTTCTGGGATTGAGTCCCATGGTCCAGACTCTGCTCAGTGGGGAGCCTGCTTCTCTCTCTCCCTGCCAATTCCCCTGCTTGTGCTCTCTGTCAAATAAATAAATAAAATCTTAAAAATTAAAAGAAAAAAAATCCTTATCATACTAGCATTGGGGAAAGCCTAAGAACACCTTGCTAGACTCCATGTGTTAAGATTCACTTACACGTCTGGACTATATCAAGGGTTACTGAAGGTTTAAGGGCCAGTGCTATTCCATGATGTAGTTTTCATTAGTTCAAGAAAAAATCTGGACAGTATAATTTTTTTTCATAAAGCTCTATTTGTTTTATTTAGAAAACCAAACTTTATTCTGTGATTAAGGCTTCCCAACTCTTTAAATATTTTTACTTTCATAAAATAATGGGTTTTATAAATGGCAAAAAAAAAAATTTTAATGTCTTAACCTGAAAAAACAGAAAGCTAACTATTTTAGTCTCCAAAATTTAAAAGATAAAATTACTAGTCCATGTAATTCAGTAATCTAGTCCAATACTGTCCAATAGAAATATAATACAAGCCCCACATATAATTTAAAATCTTTTAGTCACATTAAAAAAGAAACAAGGGAGGGACACCTGGGTGGCTCAGTTGGTTAAGCGGCTGCCTTCGGCTCAGGTCATGATCCCAGTGTCCTGGGATCGAGTCCCACATTGGGCTCCTTGCTCAGCAGGGAGCCTGCTTCTCTCTCTGCCTCTGCCTGCCTCTCTGTCTGCCTGTGCTCACTCTCTCTGACAAATAAATAAATAAATAAATAAATAAAATAAAATCTTAAAAAAAAAAAACAAGGGAAAGTACTAACTTATCTTATTAACCCAATATATTTGAAATATTGTCTCAATATGTCAGTATAAAAATTATTGAGGTATTTTAGTATTTTTTAAATAACAAGTCTTTAAAATCCAAGGAGCATTTTATACTTAGAGCACATCTTAATCTGGACTAGCCATATGTCAAGTGCTTGGCAGCCACACTGAAACATGTTTAGTGTATAGTGCCCCTGGAATGAATGCTATTGGATACTCTGTTACCATTTTTATGGTCAAGCTGGATGTTCAACTGTCTAGTGCTGCTTTCAAAGGAGAGTAAAAATACAATTCCCTCACAGAAAGACCAGATTCTCTGAGCTACACCTATTTCCTCCCTTTAATTATTCACTTACTATGATGAATAAAAGTAAGTCATAGAGGAATATAAAGTAAATTAAACAAATGAATTTTGGTTTTTAATTTTTAAAAATGTAGAACATGGCATTTAATGAGGCACTGACCACTGTACCCTATAATCTTCTATAATTCAAAACCAGAAACTAGATTTATATGTCCATGGCAAATAAACGCAACAATGAAACATAAAATAATTGATGGATTACTTAATTCCACTGTGAAATATTACCAAAAATATACTTACAATTTCAGTAATTCATCCTTTAACTTTTCATTTTCATTTTCCAGTGAGTTTTCTTTGTCATTAATGACTTCTTCCACAAAAGGCTTAGTGAACTCTATTAATGCTCTGCAACACTGACAAAGGCCATAGTCATCTGTTTGTATTTGTTCTTCTGAGTATGGAACGGGAAGGAGAGATAGCTGACTCCAAAGGGTGGACAATGCTAATCCCACTGAATATGCCTTGTTGTTATGAAGTTTCTGAATCACTAAAACAGAGACCAAATTGTGACTTGAGGTAGCTTCATCAAGTATGCTACACATGGGACCAGAAGTCCAGTAAATGTAGACTTATAACATTTAAAAAAAAACATTATAACAACTCTGAAATGAGGATGATATATCATAACTTAACTGGTAATGTTTTTATTCTTCCTTCTTAGTGGTACATGAAATATTGGATCATCTTACAATCATGACACCCTACAACAGATGCCACAAAATCTTATTTAAGTTTGTTTCTAACCATGGAAACACTTTGTTCCACATTTTTTGGTTGTTTTAAGTATCAAATAAGAGAAAATGTCTTTAGAAAAACAATTATCATATGATGTCCCTGATATGAGGAAGCAGAGATGCAATGTGGGGGGTTTGGGGAGTAGGAAAAGAATAAATGAAACAAGATGGGATTGGGGAGGGAGACAAACATAAAAGACTCTTAATCTCAGAAAACAAACTAGGGTTGCCAGGAGGAGGGGGTAGGGAGAGGGTGGTAGGGTTATGGACATTGGGGGAGGTATGTGCTATGATGAGTGCTATTCAGTGTGTAAACCTGGTGATTTACAGACCTGTACCCCTGGGGCTAATAATACATTATATGTTAATAAAAAAAATTTTTTTTTTTTAAAAGAGAAAGTGTCTTTGTAAAATACAAAGCACTGTCAAAATGAGAGGTAGTATTACTATATTTTCCTTTCTAGGAGACTTTGAATATTCAGGCGTATAATGCTGCTTCATTCTCATTTAAGATTAATTTACTCTAACTTCTAGATTCTGGGTCCATCTATCAGACTCTGAGTTATATGTAAGTCATAAAAGGAAAAGGTAGAGGGCGCTTGGGTGGCTCAGAACAGCTTGGGTCATGTATGATCCCAGGGTCCTGGGATGGAGCCCCACATCAGGTTCTCTGCTTAGCAGGGAACCTGCTTCCTACTCTCTCTGCCTACTTGTGATCTCTGTCTGTTGAATAAATAAATAAAATCTTTAAAAAAAAAAAAGAAAAAAGAAAAGGTAGTCTCTTCCCATGGATAAATATTGTCTGCTTTGGTTGCCAAGGTCCACTGCTTAACAATAATGTTACTGCACTCAGTCATGGAGATTTTATTTCTACACTTGTTTCATTCAGTAGTTCTTTTGCTCTTCCCAGCCCCAACTTCCCAGGGCAGAGGAAGAAAAATGCCCGAATACTGTTCTTAACCAAGATACAGGACCTATCACAATGCTAACAGACTGAGTAAAGCAGACCTCACAGAAGCAATCCTTCAAATATGTTTACAGGGAAAACTCTAGATATATGTTATAGATAGGAAGGTTAGGCAGAAAGCTACAGATTATAACATAATGCCTGAAAAACAGCATGACATTCAACAAAATATATAATAGGTATCTGTGCCAGGTATTGTCGTCTTCCTATAGGCAGCAGGATTCAAACTGGTACTGCTACTGCTAGTTTAAGCAGAGTACTCAATACTTAGTCCTAAATTTTACTTTGGTATAATGCTGACATTTTGGAGTAATATCAAGAACTGAACACAGATAAAATAAGAAACCCTTAGATATCAAAATACTTATTACCTGTTTGTAATGGCTGAAGTAAAAGAAGAATAATTTGGGATATCTGTTTTCCAGAAGGCTCTTCAATCAGTTCAAGCAAACCCAACAATAATTCCTTTGGATTACATAACTATAAAAATATTCACAATTGAACCTGTTTAATACAAGTTGTATTTAAAGCCACATGATTACTATTTTTAAAAGGCCACATATACTGAGAAAGTATAATTATTTTTGCTTAACAGTAAAAAACCTCACACAATTGTTAAAAAAAAAATACACTACCAAAACATTGAATCTGTCTGTCAAATCACTGTAAAACTACAAAGCAAGAAGGCCTAAGTCTCTCAACAGACAACTATATTCGGGGTACCTGAGTGGCTCGGTCGGTTAAGCCTTTGACTCTTGGTTTTAGCTCTGGTCATGATCTCATGGCTGTGTGATCAAGCCCTTCGTTGGGCTCTGTGCTCAGTGCAAAGTCTGCTTCAGATTCTCTCTCACTTTCCCTCACTCTCTCTCAAATAAATAAATAAAATCTTAAAAAAAAAAATAGACAAGGGCACCTGGGTGGTTCAGTCAGTTATGAGTCTGCCTTCAGCTCAGGTCATGATCCCAGGGTCCTGGGATGGAGTCTGGCCTTGGGCTCCCTGCTCAGCAGGGAGTCTGCTTCTCTCTCTGCCTCTGCCCCCAACCCCTGTCTATATGCTCTCTCTCTCAAATAACTAAACAAAATCTTTTTAAAAATAGACAACTATATTTTGGAGACTTAAATTCCTGGCTAAAGGAAAAGTTAGAAAAATAGGGGGAAAGAAGAACTTGATTATCAGAACTGAGGTTTCTTTTGAGCTTTACCTATCTACTCTGAAACCTACCTTAGTTCCCAGGATTCAGCAGATGGGACCTTTCTAGCTCACACTGCAAGGGTATTTAAGTGAGTATAGTCTCTTTTGTACTTTGTGAACAGATAAAAGTTTGCAGTGCCTTCTGACTAGCCAGATTTACCTCACTTGCCTTTTTTAAAAGTCATCATAGTTAATAAGTACTATCTAGATGGGATTTCCTCTTTCCAAGTATATATTTTTATTTGCACTGATCTCTGAGTAGCTTCTTATAATGTCCTTTTCCTTAGAATTTATTCTCCTATACCATCATTTTTGAAATATAATTCTAGTAATCTTTTACCAAGAGTCTCTTAGGTTGTTGGTTACAACTGAATTTACTTCCTCTTCCTCTTTCCCCTGTGATCATTTGCATTCTAGGTTTTTGATATTCTTTTAGAGAACCTACCACACACAAAAAAAACCTGAGATTTGTTAGTTCTGTTGCTGCTGAAAGAACAATGTGGCCTTTAACTGCCTCTCTTAACCCTGAATTCCACATCTATACATTAAGCTATTATTAAAAATAGAACTTCTTAGGTATCTTCTTGGAGATTCTGAATCAGTGTGTCTGCAATGAAGTTAAATAATTCTTACACCCAGAAATTTGGAAAAACGGAATGGACTTGCCCATCCAATCAATAAAATTGGGCCCCAGCGCTTCTTGGCCTTTTGGCTAAGATCAAGTGCAATAAAATTGGGCCTTTTCTCCAAAAAATTCTCTCCTATATTTTCATGAACTAAAAGCTCTGTCACCCAAAATGAGCATTTAACATTAAAGGGAATTACAAAATACTGCTGGCTATTGTGACAAAGAGAATGTAATTCTGTTAACTTACCTTTACCAATAAATCAAGCATCAGAAAATAATATTTTCTTTTCTCATCTTCCTTATTCCACAAAAGACATCGAACAACAGGACCAATAAGATTCCAGCCCATATTCTTGATAATGACCTGTAAAAACATTTTCAAGGTAAAGAAAATACTGCCATCTATAGGACTCTTATAGTGAGCTTTCTTAACTTAAAGTAGCTTAGAATTTCCTCTGAAATAGCTAAGATGAGGCAAATGAAGCCTACGGCATTTCACCCTGACTTTTTAGGGTTAGCAAACAACTATCAACATTCAAGATAGTTTTTAATACTCTCACTGAGGAAAGGTGAATGGGCATTTACTTTAAATCAGGTAAGTTGGTCTTTTTCACAATTTAAACAGTTCCTCTATTTCCAACAAGAGAGTTAGTTCGTTAGCAAATACTTATTTTCATGGAAAATTTTGCTCTCCTGATTCATGAAGAAATCCATGCAATGCTCATGAACCTTTTAAAGTTCCTTAGAAAATCTGTACATACATTATGATTATGTAACTTATATAAAAGAAAGGGATGCCACTTTCTCTCCTACATATAAGTTGCTTCTATTTTCAAAGATGTTTCAGAATATTTACCACACAAGTAAAAGTTTATCTTTTTAATTAGTGATTCACATTCATGATCAAAACCACTGTTTCTGAAACTAGCAACAATATACTCCACTTCTCTGGCCTGCTTTCCATTTCAACTCTCCAGTATTTATCAAGAATATACTACTATGTGAAGTACCTAAAATATTCTAGTGCTTGAAATAAGGCAAGGTAAGATCTCCATCCTGATGGAGTTTACATTCTAGGTTCGCTCACAAAAACAAAGACAACACACATCTAAGAAGACAATTAAGTACAAAAACCCCAGACTTCTAAAATAATCAAGGTAGAGTATAAGGTATAGCAGGAGAATTGTCACTTCCACCTAGGAAAGGCAAGAAACACTTCCCAGAAGAGGCAATGGCTAAGCTAAGGCTTGTTAGGGAAATCTGTCAGGCATAAATAGGTGGGAAATACATTAAAGCTCTGAAACAGCAATGTGTAAAGGTGTAAGACTTAACATGTCCTAGAGAACTAGCAACAGAATATGTTAGGGGACATGAACATATAGCTCACAAGAGGAAATACTGTTTATATTTTTGCTCATTTACCAGCTGGACATTTTAGTATCTGTCTTTATCAATCTGCATAAGCTCCCTACATGTTAATATTCCATTCTTGTATTTACGACAAATAATTTGGATTTTTGGTTGTCCTTTTTTTTTTTTTAGATTTTTATTTATTTATTTGAGAGAAGGACAGGAGAGCATGAGAGGGGGAAAGGTCAGAGGGAGAAGCAGACTCCCCGTGGAGCTGGGAGCCTGATGCGGGACTCGATTCCAAAATCCTGGGATCATGACCTTATTTTTTATATAGCAAAATATACTTATTTTTCTTTGGTTCGTTTCCTACTGGCTATTAGGTCTAAATGGATTCCCTCTTTTAGAGATGCATAAACATTCATTTACATTTAAATATATATACATTTCACCTTTCTTCTCATTCAGTATGATTTATGCTAAAAACATGAAGTAAGGAGAACCTGGGTGGCTCAGCTGTTAGATGTTCAGGTCTGGATTTTGGCTCAGGTAGTGAGATGGAGCCCTGTGAGATGGAGCCCGTGTCAGGCTCTGCGCTCAGTGGGGAGTCTGCTTATCCCTCTGCCCCTCCCCACTCATATGCTTACACAAGTGCTCTCTCTCAAGTAAATAAATCCAAAAAAAAATGGCATAAAATGAAGACTTAAATTGATTTTAAAAAAATAAATAGCAAAACAATCATCTTTTCTTATCTAATGAGAAAGACAAGCTGTTCTCTTTAAATATTTTCATGCTAGGGACGGCTGGGTGGCTCAGTTGGTTAAGCGGCAGCCTTCGGCTCAGGTCATGATCCCGGCATCCTGGGATCGAGTCCCGCATCCGGCTCCTTGCTCGGCAGGGAGCCTGCTTCTCCCTCTGCCTCTGCCTGCCTCTCTGTCTGCCTGTGCTTGCGCTCTCTCTCTCTAACTAATAAATAAATAAAATCTTAAAAATAAATAAATAAATAAATAAATATTTTCATGCTAGTTATTCCCCCCTGGCACATTGTTCTCCCAGATAGTCCCAAAGTTTATTTACACCCCTCCTCCCGTCAAATCTCTGCAATTTCACCTAGCATGGTACATCCCCCCAACTATGCTTTATTTTTCTCCATAGTATTTATCATTTTCTAACATACTATATAATTTATCATGTAGCTACCTGTCTTCATTAGAATTTAAGATCCATATGTACAGTAATTTTTGTTTACTGCTCTATCTATTCCTAGCATCTAAACAAGGGCCTGTTACAAAATAGGTGCTCCATACACACAGGTTAAATGATGTCTATTATCTTAAAGTATAACAAACTATCCTCCCTCCAAAGATTTGATATTCTGTTCTGTTTTCTTCTATTTTTTGTGTGTGGCTAGACTTCTAATATTTAGGTCTTTAGATTTTATTTATTTATTTATTTGTCAGAATGAGAGAGAGAGAAAGAGAGAACCCACTAGCAGGGGGAGAGGTAGGCAGAAGGAGAAGCAGACTCCCTTTTCAGCAAGGAGCCTATTTGGACTCCATCCCAGGACCCTGGGATCATGACCTGAGCAGAAGGCAGATATTTAACTGACTGAGCCACCCAAGCATCCCTAATATTTAGGTCTTTAATCAGAAACCTATATAATGAGCTTATTAATTTTTTACTGAACTACTACTTATTCCACGATTATATATTAAGACTATATTTGCTTTTTAAAACTTAACTAGCTCCTGTTAGACTCTACTTTTCCAACTAAGCACTTCGTTCCCTTTTCACGGGTGTACTTCTACCCTATAAGTGAGTCTCTGAGAATAATTAACTATATCGGAAATTCCCAATTTGAATAAGATTTTTCATATCTGAAATGAAAAACAAATAATTTTGATAAAATATTTTACAAATACCATTTCAGCTACAAGGTATCTAGTCATTATGTAAGTAGTGAATAATTTTAAGGAAGGGGAATCAATACTATCCATAAACTACACCTTGTATAGCTTAATATTATTTACAGAGTAAGATTATCCCCAAATGACAGATGAGAATGCCAAAAGTTTAGAGATTACTGACATACCTCAATATCAACTAAAATGTGGCAGAACCAGGAACTGCATACAAATCTGTCCAGCTCCAAAGCCCCTGCGTTTCCCACTACACCTGTGGTTTTCAATGGGGGAAATTTTGTTCTCTGTCTACCAGGGACATTTGGCAATCTGGAGACGATTTTGATTGTCATTACGGAGTTGTGGGAGGCGGGGAGTGGGGTGTTTTGCTACAAAATATCTTGAGTACTAATACTGAGAAGCCCTATTCTAGAGGACAACTATTGATACAGTCTTTTTTTTTTTTAATTTACACAAAGCAGAGTAATAGTATATCTTCATCAATTCTGACTGGCAAGAAAATGAAGTCGCAGTCAATTTGAAACACTATCTTATCAGTGTTTGAACCTTTGAATTTAGCAGACCAGACATCACAAAAGTGATTCTCAAGCCAAGACAAACTCACTATGCTTAAAATATCACAACCTCCTAATTTTCTTTTTGTTTGTTTGTTTCAAGTGTTTATTTAAATTCTAGTTAACACAATCACCTAATTTTTTTAAAGGATTTATTTATTTTTAGAGAGGGAGAGAGAGTGAGTGACTGAATGGTGGTGGGGTGGGGGAAGAGCAGAGGGAGAGGGAGAATCTCCAGCAGACTCCCGGCTGAGCACAAAGCCCTGACACAAGGCTCAGTCCCACAACCCAGAGATCGTGGTCAGGAGTCAGATGCTTAAGTGACTAAGCCTCCCAGGTGCCTCAATCACCTCATTTCTAATGATGATGCACAAATTTGCACTTTAATCTCCTGTTTCTTGACTGAACTCCAAACGTTACTTTTCAAATGCCTACTACATCTTAAGCTAAATATTTCCAAAGTAAATTTACTTGCACTCCTTCAAGAAATTCTCTCTTCCTTAGGTCACCCTTTTTCTGTTCAGGATATAATATATTATCTTCCTGGAGGCTAGAAAGCCAGTCATCACAATCAATTAGTCCCTTGTAACACCCTAAAACTTCCTTGTAAGTGCTACACAGTGCTAACTGGAGAGTGGTTAAGAGCTCTGAAACCAGGCTGCAGAGGTCTGAATCCTAGATCTTACATAAAAACTGAGTTACTTCTGGACAAGTCACTTATCTTTCAGTGACTGTTTCCTTATCTACAGAATGAATTTAACAGTACCTTATGGGATTCTGGGAAGCTAAATGAGTTAACAGATGTAAAGCATTTAGGACAGCATCTGGCACATAGTAAATGCTTAACAAATATTAGCCATTATTAAATTTATTATTATTAGCTATAAGTAAGGTACTCTCAAAGGTTATCCTTTGAGAACACAACTGGAAGACATCAAGGAGTTAAAGAAAATATTAAATAATCATAGCTATATGATATCAGCAAGGCCATCTAGGTCTCCTCCTATTCTGATTCTACACACCCAAATATTACCTTTTCTTTTATTTAAGATTTTATGTATTTACTTGAGAGAGAGAGAAGAAGCAGATTCCCTGCTGAGCAAGGAGCCCCAAGCAGGACTCAATCCCAGGACCCCAGGATCATGACCTGAGCAGAAAGCAGATGCTTAACTGACCGAGTCACCCAGGCACCCCTCAAATATTATCTTACTTATTTGGTTTTCCATATACATTTGGCTGAGGGAAGAGAATGTACTGTTCACCAAAAATGAGTATCTAGGTTGCCTGATACTTACAGTACTAAATGTAAATTAATAATCCAAATGCCACTTTTGATCCCTAAACCAGCCATAATCCCTGCTCTTTTAAAGCATTTTACGTACACTTTAACTATCATTTATTTATTCTGCCTTCTTATTGCTAGTAGTTTACATACTTATCTCTTCCACCAGACTATAAGTGCCTTGAAGTATGTGGATAGCCCTAATTCCTTTTTTGTTTTCCACTTTCTTACTATAGAAATTTAATCCTTACAAGTTTGATGAATAAATGAGTGGATAAATAATAGTATCATGTAGTTGTTATCTCCTAGTAAAGACTAAAAAGTACTCATAAACATTGTACTTACCTTATTCTTTTCATTTTGAATAATTTCTAATAGCTGCTCTATATGCCCTTCATCTATGCATCTTTGGCCTGCTAACTGAAATAGGCCAAAATCTTCTTCTTTAAAGTCTTGTTCTTCTAGGATTTGCTGATAGAAACAGAATGAAGACAAACATGTTTTGGTGAATAAAAATTTAACAACTACTTGATTTTATTCTCTCTCTGGAAAAAAAAGGAAATCTGTTTGAATTCTAGGTAAGTTGCACATAAGCATATGTGTAAAAATTAGGATAAGCCTAAAAAGTCCCTTAATGAATGATCTTGAAATCCAGTCTGCCAAAAAATCTCACAGGTTAGACAAGTAGGTCACTTGGAGAAATAATCCATTCTGCCTTCCAGCCCTCCTGCTATTTATTCACAGGTCAAACAAAACAAGGATTAAAGAAGATAAGCAATTTGAGTGACCCTAATTATAACAAAAATAATCTGGTATTTAACTTTATGAAAAGAAAAAAAGTTACTTACACATCTCATTATTATGGATTGAAGCTCCTCCACAGCCATCCCTCGTTATTTTTCCTAGTTTTGATGCTGAAATATAAAAGTTAACCATCAGTGATAACTGAAGTATTAGTAAGCTATGTTTCATTCTGAGGAATTATTATTAAATACAGTAAGAAAAAATGTGAAGTTTTAATGCTGAAATATTTTTATAGAAAGCATCTTAGCCTAAGAAGTAAAAAATCTGCATCTTTTAAGTTTTCTAGGAGAACAATTCTGAAAGACACTTGAAAAAAAAAATCCTCTATGGTATGTCCCACAGGAGCGCAAATATGTACTAAGTAAATGGCTTTAAAAAGGCAAAGTATTTCTTTTCTGAAAATAGTTCCTGAAGTCAATTCTAGTCATTAAGGAATCAAAACATTTTTTTCAGTGTCCCTCTTCACAAAAATTGGAACCAATAAAATACACCCAGAGTGGGTGAAAGTTCTGATGCCTACCGCTCCAAGTGTGACCCAGACATTTTGCTATAAGAGATGCAGTCCCCCAAATAATCCAGTTGGTGTAATCCCTGTATCGCACTGAGACGAAGCAACCAGCAGCCCTCAGGAGAGCACCGTTCCGTTCCCGCAGGCCATCGTTTGTCTCAGCGGGAAGACCCAGCCCCAGGCCCGCAGCGGGGGCACGGGTCAGCCGGGTCCTCACGGCCGCGCGCTCCAGGGCGGCTAAAACTCCAGGGCGCGTGCGGACTGCATCCAAAGGAAGCCATTTCTCCCGATTCCGGCTCGCCTAGGCGTTCGGGCCCCACGACCTCGCGGGGCCTTGCAGGCCGGGGCGCCAGGTCCTCCGCGGCTCACAGCTGGTCCCTACCCCAGCCCTCCCGGACTCCCAGGTGCGACCACTTACCCAATCGACCTCTCGCTGCTCTTTGCGCGCTCCTCCACCTCCTCCGGCCGCGCAGGCCTCTCTCCGGGCCCCGCCCCGCCCCGCCCCGCCCCGCCGGCTCCGCCCCGCGCTACGCGAGGGGAGGCGGAGCCTCAAAGGGAGAAGCTGGCCAGGGCCTGACCCTCTGACTACGCTTCCCATGGCTGACTCCACCCGGCACCGTTCTTCCTTTCTCAAGGCCCGGGTTCCCCGCGCCTCCCGAAACGCCGCAGGTAGGAAGATGGGCCTCTTCCCACGTTCGCACTCTGAGAACTGAGCCCTACAGGGATCCACACTAAGGCGGGGCACACCGGAAAGACCGCTCCAGTAGCGGAGGTCCCTAGGGCAGAGAAGGCCGCGAGCGGCCCATCACAGTCCTGGGTCTTCTGGAGAAGACCTCCGGCCAAAGCCCCACCTCTTTACAGTAGTGTTCCACGATTTTCCCCGGAATGGGCTGTCTCTGAGGGAAAGGGAGTAGAGGTTCAGGAGTCTAGAGCTGGCTTGCCAGAGTGGGCAAGTGACCAGGACAGCTCACCTTGGAGATATACTGCTGCTTTGGTCCCCGGTTCCTCTGAGGTGTCACCTCCAGTCTCGGTCTTTCCCTGTGAGCGATCATTCGGGGGACAGAGGTTGCCCCTAAAAGTATCCATATCTCAGATTTTCAGGAGGACGTAGCTGTGCAGTTGTGGTACGTGAGGAAATACAACCCCCAAAGAGATACATTTTAACCAAGAGAAATTCGGAAATAACACAAGCAAACTGAATTTCCTGCCCATTTCATTTGTTTTACACGTAGGATTGGAAAGTTATGTGTGGGAAAAAGAAGAAAAGGTTGTCTGCAGTTTGAGTAGTAATCTGTCCTATAAACTAGTGTGTTTGTGTAGACTTGACCTACTATGTTATTATTGCAGGTGCTAAGCAGACAAATGCCTTAAAACAAGAAGATGCTTCTAAAAGGTATGAGAACTACTTGGAAAACTGCATTAACATATCTGCTTGTCTCATGTTTAAAAACAACGGGTAATACCTTAGAAAAAATTATTATGAGAGAGAAGGGGAAGATCTGAGATGCATTATAAATTCTCATACAGGGACGCCTGGGTGGCTCAGTTGGTTAAGCAGCTGCCTTCGACTCAGGTCATGATCCCAGCGTCCTGGGATCCAGTCCCACATCGGGCTCCTTGCTCGGCAGGGAGCCTGCTCCTCCCTCTGCCTCTGCCTGCCACTTTGCCTGCGCTCCCTAGCTCTCTTTCCCTCTCTCTCTGACAAATAAAAAATAATAATAAATAAATAAATAAATAAATTCTCATACAGACTAATTATATCTCTCCACTCCAGGTTTTAAGAAAACTAAATCAAGACACACTATTAGATTGCTGGTGAAGGAATGAGTATCTGTACAAAGTAAACATTCTTGGGGACGCCTGGGTGGCTCAGTTGGTTAAGCAGCTGCCTTCGGCTCAGGTCATGATCCCAGTGTCTTGGGATCAGCTCCCTAATCGGGCTCCTTGCTCAGCAGGGAGCCTGCTTCCCCCTCTGCCTCTGCCTGCCACTCTGCCTGCCACTCTGCCTGCCTGTGCTCACTCTCTCTGACAAATAAAATAAGTAAAATCTTAAAAAAAAAAAAAGTACACATTCTTGAATTAACCAGGTACTCCTTTTCCACTTCTTAGGTATACTTGCCTTTCATTACTTTATGTGCCAGTGACTCCAAGAAGCTTTTACTGTTGTTTGTTTACATTGCATCCATATTTTCAGCAAAAAGTCCTATTCTGGGGGCGCGTGGGTGGCTCAGTGGGTTAAAGCCTCTGCCTTAGGCTCGGGTCATGATCCCGGGGTCCTGGGATCGAGCCCCGCATCGGGCTCTCTGCTTGCTGGGGAGCCTGCTTCCTCCTCTATCTCTCTGCCTGCCTCTCTGCCTACTTGTGATCTCTGTCTATCAAATGAATAAAGAATCTTGAAAAAAAAAAAAGTCCTATTCTGTTTCTTGCCTTTCCTAATAAGGCTAGATTTATCTCCTGTAACAAAAAAGTTTCTAGAATAGGAGTAGTCTCTGAAAATGTTTAAAATACATATGTCTATGGTTTATCCTTTAAAAAAAAGATTTATTTATTTTAGAGAGAGAGTGAGTGCAAGTGTTGAGGGGACTGGGGAGGGGCAGAAGGAGAAAGAAAGAGAATCTCAAGCAGACGTCCCACTGAGCACAGAGCCCAATTCTGGTCTTGATCTCACACCCTGAGATCATGACCTGCTGTAATTAAGAGTCACTGTTAACCACCTGAGCCCCCCAGGCACCTCTGTGATTTCTCCTTTATCAGGCAGATACTGCTTTCATTTGCTCATTCTTTCAAAAATTATTTACCAAATGTGAGATATGTCAGACCTGTGTTAGGCCCTGAGGATATGGTTTTGAGCAGAATAAACACAGTTCCTTTCTAGTGGAACAGAGAAATCCAATTATCACAACTGAATACATAGTTATATACTATTGTAAGTACTATAAAGGGAAAGACTGATGTTATCAGGTGGAACTAAGAGGAGTTCAAATTAGCTGGGGATTATCAGGGAAAGACTTCTCCAAGGAAGTAATAAGCTGAGACCTGAAGGTAAGTAGGCATTAACCAGAGAGTCCTGAGGAGAGACCTCTAGCCAGAGATGGCAGTGTGTATAAAGATCCTGAGAGAAGAAAAAGCTCAATAAGTTCAAAGAAAGGAAGGATACCTGTGGTAGTGTATGGCATTTTGAGCAAGGGAAGAAAGGAGCATAGGAAAAACTTAGATAGGATTCTATTCATGTAGTATCTGGTGGGCCATGGTAATAAATTTAGATTTTCTAAGTGCAAACAGAAAAACTTTAAGAGAGTGATGGAATTTAAGTTTAAAAATTTTTTTAAAGATTTTATTTATTTACTTGACAGAGAGATCACAAGTAGGCAGAGAGGCAGGCAGAGAAAGAGGGGGAAGCAGGCTCCCTGCTGAGCAGAGAACCAGATGGATGCGGAGCTCCATCCCAGGACCCTGAGATCATGACCTGAGCGGAAGGCAAAGGCTTAACCCACTAAACCACCCAGGTGCCACACTTTAAAAATTTTAAGATGTTGGGAATGGTGATCATCTAGGAATGGAGAAATTGGATGTATTTGAGATCTGTTTTTTTTTTTTTCTTTTGAAGATTTATTTATCAGAGAGAGAGAATGCACATGAGTGGAAGAGGGAGAGAGAGAGAGAGAATTGCAAGCTGATTCCACTCTGAGTGAGGAGTCTCAGGAGGGGCTCAATCCCATGACACTGACATCACAAACTGAGTGGAAACCAAGAGTCAGACACTTAACCGATTGTACCATCCAGGGACCCTTTGTGATCTGTTTTAGAGAATATTTCCCTGTGGAGCATCATGATTATACTGACTTGGTTTTATGGTATACTGCAAGAGTAAAGTTAGTATTGATAATGATAGTAATTTGTAATGTTCCTCAATAGTGATCTGACCACAAACCCAAGGAGTTCTTATTTTATTCTGAGCAGTACAGTGTGGGAAGTATAAATACACTGAGATGTATTGTGAACAGATTACCCAGCATGATGAAACAATTAAAAATCATGGGGTTAGGTAACCAAATAGCTGTTGAAGGGAGTGATCCTTTATAAATCCATGCCAACTGAAAAATACTTCTACATTCAATCCAACCAAATACTATTAAGCCAGAAATTAAGGAACTTTGCCAAAATATAAAATAATTCTACTGTTTTCACTAAGTTTTTTATTTAAAAATGTTATAACATGTAATGGGTTTATTGTTACTATTATTACAATGCATTAATAAGTGCTTTAATTTTTCTCATTTTTAATCCAAGTATTGTAAATATCAATATATATAAGCCACATAAGCAAAAGTTATCATTTTAAGAGTGTGAAGGAATACTGAGACCAAAAAATTTTGAGAACCACTGCCGTCCACCATACTACCTGTCATCATTTAGGACAGAGGGCAACAGTGAGATAGGGCTATTCATGGGAAGCAGCTCTAGGCATCAGTTAAGAGTGAATATGACTCTTACTGCAGGTTGAGGTAGTTAATACTTTGAGTCAGCAATTCCTTAGTGTAAGTTGTAAACTGATCCTAGTACCTGGCATAGCATTTATTGGTGGGCAGCAATGTGAGAAAAATAAAATAATATTTTTCATAAAGCCAAATACATTTAATATAAAGAACTGCTTTTTAATCTGTATTCATGTCTTTTATACTTCTTTGATGTAAGAATGGCCTTTATGAAATCGTAGGAGAACAGTTGTTGGTTGCAAATTTCTTCTTGTTTTAATGTCCCTGTTTGGCAAAAGAAAGAGTTGGCAATCCTGTGTCATTGTTCTTTTTTGTAGAATATTATTAACACATATTATATTGTTCTTATAGAATATTATTTTTCTAGGCAAGAAATTAGAGTCTAAAGTCTTGAGAGTCAATGAAAGTATGGAGAAAAAAGTGGCTATAGATCCAGATATGAGAGCCAAGTCAAAGCCCAAGAGACTGGCTGAGGTAGTTCTGGTAGGAAAGTAGAAACCAGTGCAGGATAGGAGCAAATAAGTTACCAAGATGGTTAAGTATGTTTGGTCCTATGGCAAGGATTCTCAACTCTTTTGCACATTAGGATTATCTGGAGCACTTTTCTTTTTTTTTTTTATATTTTATTTTTTTGACAGAGAGAGATCACAAGTAGGCAGAGAGGCAAGCAGAGAGAGAGGAGGAAGCAGGCTCCCCGCTGAGCAGAGAGCCCCATGCAGGGCTCGATCCCAGGACCCTGAGATCATGACCTGAGCCAAAGGCAGAGGCTCAACCCACTGAGCCACCCAGGTGCCCCTATCTGGAGCACTTTTAAGAAAACAATAACTATGACCCATCCTCAGATATTTTGATTGAGTTAGCCTGTACTAGGACCTAGGCATAATATCTTTAAAAGAAATCTCCTTAAATGATCCTAATGTATAGCTAGAATTGAGAACCATTCTCCTAGAGCCATTGTCTAATCAGGTGGCCTCTGCTTTTATGTTCCATGATGTGTAGGGGCCAGCAAAGGCTGACAGTCCCGTTGGTACCAGGGCAAGGACCAGCCCTTACAGGAAGATTGTTTTCCTAAACTACATTGTCATGTCGATATCATTTTTTAATAAGACTTAATAACAAAAGTAAGTAAACACTTCTTTGCAAATAGGACTCTATCTTGTCAAACTGGGCTATCATTAACTTTTGAGACTTGACACAAATACATTTTTACTTGTAAGAACAGCTGAAGTCATCTTTTCCTCTCTAATCTTTCTGAAGGATTCCAAAGGAAAAGCCTGTCTTTAGGTACACACAGGAGTGACTGAGGAGTATAGACACCAACTGGCAAAAAGATTTCACCTCATTTTCTTCCTTGTGCTCTAAGCCTTGGAAATCAAATAATCCTATTATTGTGGCAGACTTCTATGTGTTAATACTTTGAAAAGTATTGGATCAAAAGTAACAGTATTAGAAAATACAAATTTAAATAGCAAAATAGCACATTATGTTTGTGATATGTTCTAAGACAGAAAATTGGCTATGATAAAACATAAGTAGAATAACTTTTAAATTTTATTTTTTTAAATATTTTATTCATTCATTTTAGAGAGAGAGAGAGCATGCGCACAAGCAAGGGGAGAGGCACAGGGAGAGGGAGCAGCAGATTCCCCACTGAGCTGGCAGCCTGATGCTCAATCCCAGGACCTGGAGATCCTGACCTGAGCCAAACACAGATGCTTAACCATCTGAGCCACCCAGGTGCCCCAAATGTTTAAATTTTAAATAATTTTTTGTTTTTTAATTTTAGGAGAGCAGAACTAGAAGCAGCTATGAGAAAGAAGATTGAATTTGAGAGAAAAGCTCTACATATCGTTGAGCAGCTTTTAGAAGAGGATATTACAGAAGAATTCCTAAGGGAATGCGTATGTGTTAATTTGGGAAATTATGACATTTGTAGTATTAGATCTTTAAATATATACAGTATGAGACTTCCTTGTATTATAAAAATCTTTGAATCTATTCTCAGTCATGAGGTGCAGGTAGCATGCTGTATAATTCCTGCATTTTAAAATAATCACCTATTATGCATTCCTTGTTGTATAATAACTTTGAAATAAACTAATGAAAAATAACATACATATTTTACCCCTTAATAGTAGTTCTTTAAATAGGTCTGCTAATCTCACTTGATTTTCATCACTTTGCACTAATTATCCTAATGCTATTTTCCATACTCTGTGTTGTCCTATTTTAGTACAGAAAGTTATTATTTTTGTTAATGTAGTTCTATTAGTGTTGATATTTTAAAAACCTGGAATATAGATCATTTTTTATTTAATACATAATGAGAATTATAATCTGCATTAAAAGTTTTTTCTTTTAATAGCTTTATTGCAATAAAATTTTGAATGAAAATTTCTATTATATCCTCATAATCTTTAAGAAAAAAAGAAAAGGAAAATTAAATCTCAGAGCTTCCATTGCAAAAATAATTATCAGTGTGGCTCAGAGATTTCCCTAAACAAGAGGAATATAAATAGGATTTTTTTGTATGATGTGATGTTAGTCACCATACAGTTCATCATTAGTTTTTGATGTAGTATTCCATGATTTATTGTTTGCATGTTTGCATATAACATGAAGATATATCAAGGGGAAATATTTGGTGTCCACTTATAACCACCTCATCAGTCTCCTGTACAGTTTTCCAGAAGCTGGAAGATTTTGTACAAAAACTTGTCAAGAGTCACAATGACACCTTTGATATGCTTTGTTTTTAAAGATAACTCTTTAAAAACATGTAAATTTTTGGGCTCTCTGCTCAGCAGGGAGCCTGCTCCCCCCTGCCCCCCCGCCTGCCTCTCTGCCTACTTGTGATCTCTCTCTCTGTCAAATAAATAAATAAAATCTTTAAAAAAAAATGTAAATTTTATGTTATTCTACATGGTTTATTTTTTCAATAATACATTTTTTTAAATAAAATAAACTTTTCGGTGTTTGCTTTGGAATAGCAATCACTATAGCACACCAGTTCTTTCTCCTGCCTCAGAATTATTTCATGAGCTATATATCTACAAAGATGTATAGTCTCTTGACAGAAGTTTTTTCAGATTGTGTGTGTTTTTTTAAATTTTTTTTTGTATGTGTGTGTTTTTTTTTAATAGCTAACATTTTTGAGTGCGTACTATGTGTTAAATGCTTTTCTAAGTGTATTTCTTTTCTTTTCTCCTCTGATTCCAACATCATACTTGTGAGATAGATCTATTATCCCTGTATTTTCAGGTGAAATCAGTGAGGCTTAGAGAGCTGATAAATGAACTTGTCCAATAATCTAATGGGGAATTGCCCCTCTCATTTCATTATAGGGGAAGTTCATCACACCTGCTCACTACAGCGATGTCGTGGATGAACGTTCTATTATTAAACTCTGCGGTTATCCCTTATGTCAGAAGAAACTAGGAATTGTAAGTAATGATTTTTTAAATAGAAGCTTAAATTTTTTATATTTAACAAAATACTTTGCAGATAAGATAAGAAATGAAACTGAGGCCATGAACTAATGACATGAGTTAGCCAAAGATATGATATGTAGATGATTTAATCTAGTAACATAAAGTTTATGTTTATTACTTGAATTCTTCTTAAGCTATACTTTCTTTTTAGGTACCAAAACAGAAATATAGAATTTCTACCAAAACCAATAAAGTCTATGATATTACTGAAAGAAAGGTAAGCTTAAAGGCTTTCTCAATGTGGCAGTTATTTTTTAATATACTAAATGGAATTAAAAAAAGAATTCTTTGAAAAGTTTGCCTTTTAGAAAGTAGCCACGTTAAAAGTTTATTTGAAAATATTTCATTCAAGGTGTTAGTAAAAACTGCTTGTACTTTAGTTAATATTTGGACATTTAAAAATTAAAAAGGAACCTTGGTGGCTCAGTCAGTTAAGCATCCGACTCTTTATTTCAGCTCAAATCTGATCCTAAGGTAGTGGGATCAAGTCCCGTATCTGGCTCCCACGCTAAGCGTGCAGTTGGCTTGGGATTCTCTCCCTCTCTTCTCTCACTCTCTGCCCCCTCCCTTCCTGTTCATATTCTCTTACTGTCATTCTCTAAAAATAAAATAAAATTTAAATGAATAAAGTAAAATCTAGAAGTGCATAACAGCACAAATCCAGGCAAGTAAATCATGGAACAGAATAGAGAGCCAAAAGCATACTCACCACATGGGTGGACACTTTATGTGTGACAACAGAAATATTGTAGATCAGTGGAGAAAGTATGGATTTTTCAGTAAATAGTACTGGCACAAATAGTTATCCAAATGGAAAAACTGAAAATTAATCCCTGTTTCAGTAAGATTTAAATTTAAGAGATATGCTTTTTCAAAGAAAATATGGGAAGTTATCTTTATAAACTTGGAGAGAGAATTTCCTAAATAAGATAGACAATTACAGACCATAGAGGAAAAATTGGTAAGTTTTTCTACATTAAAATTAAAAACACCTGTGGGGTGCCTGGTTGTCTCAATTGTTAAGCATCTGCCATTGGCTCAGGTCATGATCCCAAGGTCCTGGGATTGAGCCCCGCATCAGGTTCCCTGCTCAAAGGGAAGCCTGTTCTCCCTCTCCCACTCCCCCTGCTTGTGATCTCTCTCTCACTGTGTCTCTCTTTGTCAAATAAATAAAATCTTAAAAAAAAAAATTAAAAATATTTCCTTATCAGAAATTTCCAACAAAGGGTGAAAAAAAAGCTATAAATCAGAAGGAGGTATAATTCCCACATATAACTGACCACAGATTCATAACCAGGGAAAGACAGAAAACTTTGTAGAAAAAAAAAATTTTTTTTTGAAAGAGAGTGAACAAGTCAGGATGGCAGTGGCCAGGCAATAGAAGAGGAAGAAAGAATCTTAAGCTGAGCGTGAAGTCTGACACAGGGCTCCATCTCACAACCCTGAGACCATGACCTGAGCCAAAATCGAGCGTCAGACACTTAATTGTGAGCCACCCAGGTACACCTAGAAAAATTTTATAGAAGGAACTTGATAATGAATATATGAAAAGATGTTCAACCTTATTAGTAATCAGTGAAATAACAAAAACACATTGATTTACATTCTCACAGCCCCCAAATTAGCAAAACATATTATAAAAATCTGACAATATCAGACACTCTCTATACTACTGGTTAAATAAAATTGCATCCTTTTTGAGAAATTGGTATTATCTAGTAACATGATATTCCCACATTTTTTATGGCCAAGCCTTTCTATTCTTTGGTATATATTTTAAGGAATTCCTTGCCCGTTTGTACAACTGTATACGTATATCAATGTTCCTAGTTGGATTAACGAAATATGCCACATACTTAGAATGGAATATTATTCAACCTTTTAAAGGAAGGAAATTCTGACACATGCTACAACATGAATGTACTTTGAGACATTATGCTAAGTGAAGTAAACCTGCACAAAAGAATGAATATTAAATGATTCGACTTATATGAGATAACTGGAGTGTCGAATTTATACTTACAGAAGTAGAATGGTGATAGTTTGAAGAAGCAGAAATAGGGAGTTGTTGTTTAATGGTACAGAGTTTCATTTTGCAAGATGAAAGGCGTTCTAGAGATGGATGATAGTGATGGTTGTACTACAGGTGAAGGTATTTAGTGAGAAGGTATTTAGTGCCACTGAACTATAACACTTAAAAATGGTTAAGATGGTAAATTTTGTGTATTTTACCAATTTTTTTTAAATTTTAAAAATTCTTGAAAAAAAAGTTTATAGGCAGAATGTAGTGATAGCTGACAAGTTAGAAACAACTCAGCATTCTTAAGCAATGAAGGTGATATACAATGGATTGTAATACCAAGTATAAATATATAAGCTACATCTACATGAGCCTGAAAAATATAATGTGGAACAGAAAACATAGCAGTATAGTTACATTTAGACAAAATTTAGAATTAGGCAAAACTGAATGGTATCTTTTGTAGGTATGTGTATACAGATAGCAAAACTAAAGGAAAGCAAGGGAATGAGGAACACAGAATTTATGATAGTGGTTACTTCTAGGGAATATGGAAAGTGCACTATCTGGGATAGACATATGGAGAGCTTCAAAGATACTATACATTATTTGTCACCTTGGCTGGTAGATTCATGGATTTTCATTATTTTCTTTGAACTATATATTTATGTTTTTTGTACATAAGTTGTGTTGTACTATAAGAAAAAATAATTTTCTAATTTAAAAATGTTCTTTTCAGTGTTTTTGCAGCAATTTTTGTTATAAAGCATCTAAGTTTTTTGAAGCACAAATTCCAAAAACTCCAGTATGGGTTCGAGAAGAGGAAAGGTAATTGAAATCATTATATATACGTTTGTTGATACATTACTGTTTGAGATATGTAGAGAGTAGTCCTAGTTTTCTGTAGAATGTTACCATTGCGCACGTTTTAATTGTGGGGAAATGGTTATATTTTAAGCATAGTTATTAAGGATTTTACACTTAAAATCAGAAAATTAACAAATATAAATGTTGTTTCTTAGCTGTTTTAACTTTAATCCCAAAGCCTAAACTTTGCTTTCTGCTATGCCAATTATTTCTATTAATCCTATTAATATAATAATCCTAGAGTAAGAATGTTAAAGTTTTCCAGTAGATACTAGATCTCAGGATCTGACTGAACTGACTTTGTTGTTAGAAAACTATGTACTAAAAAACAAAACAAAAAACCTGTGTACTAAAGTTACTAATTTACTTAGTCTTTATTAAAAATTAGTACAATATTTTATAAATTTAAAGAAATCCAATATAATTTTAAGCAAAAATGTATATGAACATTCCTAGAGTTTTGCCTCTTGGGAAATGTTTAAACATTTACAACATTTTAGTAGAATTTGAGAGAAAATTTATTATTGAGGGGCAAATGCCATAATACAGAAAAGGTAACAAAAGTTGTTGCATAATTGAACCATATTGTCCAATTTCAAACAGGCTTAAATGAAATAATGTCCCAAATAATTCATGTTTCGTAGAGAATATTGCAACACAAGGCATGTGGTAAAAGAATATCAATGCTAAATAAACTTAATGACATAAATGTAATGAGACCCAAGTTAATTAAAGATCTTTGCCTTGGGGTGCCTGGGTGGCTCAGTGGGTTAAGCCTCCGCCTTCGGCTCAGATCATGATCTCAGGGTCCTGAGATTGAGTCCCGCATCTGGCTCTCTGCTTGGCAGGGAGCCTGCTTCCTCCTTTCTCTCCCTGCCTGCCTCTCTGCCTGCTTGTGATCTCTCTCTGTCAAATAAATTAAAAAAAAAAAAAAAATCTTTGCCTTTATAAAGCTTATTAAAGTCTTATCTGATGCACAAGGTAATATGAAACCACTGTAGTTTGAACTAGAATCATTTGTACCAAGGGACAGTCTCTTTGTTGGCTGACACCTTTGCCTGTAGATCCTGCTGTGTGTGTGGTTTAGAATATGTCAAGGGATGCCTGGGTGGCTTAGTTGGTTAAGCATCTGACTCTTGATTTTGGCTCAGTTCTGCGTTTAGGTTTGTGAGATTGAGCTCTGAGCCAAACCGTGTTGGGCTCTGCACTCAGTGTGGACTCTACTTAAGGTTCTCCTCTTTGCCCCCCTCCCCCCCCCCCCCCCCGCCTTGTTTTCTCTCTCTCTCTCTCTCTCTCCCTGAAAAAAAAAAAGAGATTTTGTAAAACATACCACCATATAACCTTTGTTAAGTGAATTACACATAATGAAGCCTAAATGGTTCACTATTTCTCCACCAGCCTAACTTTTTTATTTGGAGGATAAAGGATTATGGCATTGTCCAAGGTGACTGGGGACCTAAGAGCACCTTATTTACTATCACTTTTATTTCTTTTTAAGATTTTATTTATTTATTTGAGAGAGAGAGCATGAGAGGGGGAGGGTCAGAGGGAGAAGCAAACTCCCTGCTGAGCAGGGAGCCCAATGCGGGACTCGATCCCAGGACTCTAGGATCATGACCTGAGCCGAAAGCAGTCGCTTAACCAACTGAGCCACCCAGGCGCCAACTTTTTTTTCTTTCTTAACATTTCTTTCAGCAGAGCTACTTCACCTCGTTAGTCTTATGACAGCTACATATTCCGTTCCTCAGCTGTTAAAACCAGTGTGTCCTTAAGTTATCCTTAACTTTGTTTCCAGTAATATCTTTTCTACTTGTTAAGGTTAGCCTATCCTCATATCTGCTTCAAAATCATTTACCAAACCAGCCTTTCCGTCATCTTTATATTCTTCAGATATAATTATTGGTATTTTCCTTCAGCTAATTTAAAACAGTTCTTCCCTCTTTTTTCCTAAAATCTTATTCTATGTTCAGAATGCCCACCTTTTCCTAGAATATGAAACTCTGTCACTTTATATTTGTGGTTCTTGAAATTCTACTTTATATCCCCTTCCCTACCTCACTAATAAAGAAAGATGAAAATGGCCTTGGTTTTCCTAATCTAAACAAATCAACTTAGTTTATATTCAGTGTGTATAGTACATGCTTAGTATACTACATTCTACCCACACCTGTACAAGCACACACACTTATGAAACCAAATCTCTGAATTTAAATGGAAATGTTAATGGGATGCCATAACAAGTACACAAGTGAAACAAATTATATTTATTCTAATGGGGACAAGTATTGGGGAACCTTCAAATGCTTTTGAACAAATTTGATCTGACATTGGTGTACAAGATGAATTGAAGAAGAAAAGATCATAATTAAAGAGCTGTAAAGGGGGCACCTTCATGGTTTGGTGGGTAAGGCTCTGCCTTCAGCTCAGGTCATGGTCTCAGGGTCCTGGGATGAGCCCCTCTGCTTAGCAGGGAGCCTGCTTCCCCCCCTCTCTCTGCCTGCCTCTCTGCCTACTTGTGATCTCTCTCTGTCAAATAAATAAAAATCTTAAAAAAAAAAAAAAAAGAGCTGAAAGGCCCTTAGAGACAATTTAACCCAACATCTTTATCAAACGAGCTCAGAAAGATTAAATGTATTTATTTCTTAAGCTAATGATAGGGTCTGAAATGCCAGGGTTCCATTGACTAGAAGTACCAGTGAGTAATCTATAAATAGACAGTTGTCACAATGTACATAGTGTAACTGTAGCCCTTATTTATGTATGATACTTGACAGTACATAGCCATATTAGTATCTCTTATATCTGCATGCATAATTTATAAATTCTTATGGGCAAGCATTATGTCAGTGTATTTCATGAATCCACTAGAGGTCACTGTGTCTTCAGAGAATGCTTGATATTTTTAAATGTTCTAATGATAAGAATTCTAGAATTCAGTGTTTTTTTCAAAAGCCTTTCTAGCTGTTGCACATTTAAGCTCTACATAAACATGATTTTTAAGGAAAGTCTGTTCATAAATGGTATGGGGTATAGTATTCCGATCCTCTCTTCTTTTAAAGGGGAAAAATTGTTCCTTTTAAATGGCAGCATTTATTTTTATTTTCATTAGCTTAAAGTGTCATCATAATAAATTGCATCACCAAAATAATTAAATCACAATGTAATTATTTTGTTTATTATTTATTTTATTAATAATAATTATCAAATAATAATAAATTTTAGATTTTCTAAAATTAAGAGCAAATTTTAAAATCCAAAGAATTGAATATTGCAATGACTTCCAAAATTTTTTACCATGAGTATATTTTACGTTATGATCCAATACATACATATAACTGAAACAAAGTTTTATGAAATGACATTTATCCTTACAACACAAAAAGCCTCAGATATTTTCTACTCTGTTGCTTTTTTAAAATTCTGGTGGTAACCCACTTAATTGGTTGATTCTGATCCACAGTTTTAAGAGTACTATTTTGTTATATCTAGTTTAGGTTTTTAGTTGTGTTACTGTTAGTCTGTTATCAACACTAAGCCTCAGTTTCCTCATTTGCAAAGTAGAAAGTGGCATTTAATCTCTTAGTTCCCTTTAGTTCTAACATTTTCCAGTTCTGAGTCAGTCACTGCCACTGTAGTGAAAGTTTGCTCGATAGAAAATATTTATAAAAGTGATAAAAATTAGAACTATCAGCATAAGACTAGGGAAAGTTATACTTTCTTTAGGGAAGTCTGTCTCATTTAAGAATTTAGAATAAAAGTTACTGACTTAAATAATTTGAACTCCTCAGTCTGTAAAGATGAAGGTTGTTAAAGTATTGGATCAAAATTTTTCAATTATGAAGAAAAGAAAAACAGGAGTATTTTATCGAATGTCCAGAACAACTTTTGAAGTTGATATTTTCAGGGACACTGTGATCTTGCACACTATTTGGAAATAGAATTTTGAATTTAACTCAGTATAGTCTTTCCTACATTGCTGTGAAGGCTAATATAAATTTCTTTAGCAGATACTAAATACTGAAATCTGTAGTGTCTCTTAACATCTCTAAGATATTATTTTATATTATAGAAAGCTCACTGCCTCATTGGTAGATAGGTATAGAAAGATTTAAGAAAGACTTGGACAAATTCATGAATTTTAGCTTCATACTTCTGCTGAAGGGGCATTAGAGATTTTGTACTTTCTCATTTTTATTATTAAGGTATGAAAAAATATCTGGAGTATAGCTTTAATGTCATGGAGAACAGCAATGCTTCTCACAAAATGTCTCCTGATGCCGTGTCAGAGACAGAACATTGACCTAGATGGGCTGGGTCATGACGCAGTATGATACTTCTCATGTTGTGAGTTAGAAATTTTTCACCCACTTGGTGGCCAGAAACAGACCACATACACTTGTGTTCCTCTGAGACAGCATGCTCATTTAGATAGTCATATAGTTACACTTAGAAATCCTGTTTTGTTTGACTGTAGGCTCTGACAGGTTTTGGAAGTTTCTTTGTAACCTAAAAAATCAGAAGTTAAAACTAAGAAGGAAGGACAGACATTGAGAATCAAATTATGGTTTAAAAGATAAAATTAGGGTGAATGGTTAATGCTGACAGAGCTAAAAGCGCCATCATGTGGCCCAGAGTAGGGGATTTTCACACATGCTTCTTGGCAATAAACAGTATAATCTCAGAGGTGCGGAAGCCAAAAACCTCTGCAGAACAACTTCTATAACCTCTTCCTGAACAGCCACTTCTGTTGCTTGGTATACAGAATAAAAACTTTCTGAAAGAGGTTTTAACATGTCTCAGATTATATTTGGAAAATTTACACCACGGAGGGCAATTGTAGCCTGCTGCTTCTGTTGGTTTATGTTTAATACACATATTCTGACTGGCACGAACATATACATCTATATGCATACATTCAAAGGTTTTTTGGCACAGATAATTTCTAATTTTAGATTTCTTTTTGCTAAAGTTACAGTTAATCACCTAATTTATACTCCAGTGAAAATAATACGAAATGTTTATGAAGAACCAGTTTGAATGTATTCTTTTTTTTTTAAAGATTTTATTTATTTGACAGAGAGAGATCACAAGTAGGCAGAGAGGCAAGCAGAGAGAAAGAGAGAGGGAAGCAGGCTCCCCGCCGAGCAGAGAGCCCGATGTGAGACTCGATCCCAGGACCCTGAGATCATGACCCGAGCCGAAGGCAGTGGCTTAACCCACTGAGCCACCCAGGCGCGCCCTGAATGTATTCTTTAACAAGATTATTTTTGTTTTTTAAATTCAGCTTATGTGAGTTAGATTGAGAATTATCTCTGGGGCAACATAAACTTTGAAGGGGATGAAAGGCACATAGAGTAAAAAGAGAGATGGCACTTTTTTTTTTTTAAATTAACAGATCACAAGCAGGCAGAGAAGCAGGGAGAGAGAGAGGGGGAAGCAGGCTCCCCGCTGAGCAGAGAGCCAGATTCGGGGCTTGACCCCAGGACCCTGAGACCATGACCTGAGCTGAAAGCAGAGGCTTAACCCACTGAGCCACCCAGGTGCCCCGAGAGATGGCACCTTTAAGAAAAAGCTTTTTAATTTCATTGATCTAGGGATAAAAAAGAAAACAACATGGTGCCTCATTCTTACTAAAGCTCTATAGCAAAACAAATTGAAGTTTTATATTGAACGTTTCTCTTAATACCTCATTAAACTAAAATCTAATTTACATTAGTGTCATGTATCATTCTCCATTTTATAGACTGGGAATCAGGGAGACGATTAAGGCTACTCATTAAGTATCTAGAAACTATGTTCCATATAGTTCTCTTTACCTGAAGTCAGAAAAAATGAAAGAAAGGAGAGGAAAATAGTAGCTTGTGACATATATTGAGTTCCTATGAGAGAGGTTAAGCAAAGGTGGTACCCTCACAACTTTGAGTCTTTTTTCTGAGTTCAATTAGGGGTAGTATGTTGTAGAAAGAGCTTGGACTTTGAAAGATCCAAATTTGAATCCTAGATTTACTAGTATTAACTAACTAGTTAACCTCTCAAAGCTTCAGATTCCTCATTTGTAAAAATGAAGTCAGAAGTTATGTGGGGAATTAATGAAGTAATGTAAAAACCAATTAGCAGAAAATATGGGAAGATGAAAAAGCCCTGGGGATGGATGGTGGTGATAGTTATACAATAGTATGTATGTACTTAATGCCACTGAACTGTAACTAAATGATTTAAATGGTAAATTTTATATAGTGTATATTATACCATGAAGAACCCTGTCTATCATATCGTAGGCACTTAGTATATTCTCATTTTCCCCTTACCTTTAGAGCTTTTCTTTTAATTCTTAGTGTTTTTCCTCAAAAGATGTCATTGTATAGCTGGATATTTCTCATAAAACTATCTTAAATTATGTTCATGATTTAGAATGTTTATATTTTGATTACCCCTTCATTCAGCCATTAGACCTATTCTTATATGGGCTATTCTGCCTCCAAGATTTGAAATAAGAGCTTCCCTTTTCTTACCACAACCTCTATCTCATCTATAGCTATCACTCTTGAGTGTGCTTTGTGACCTCATTTTGACCTCCTGTCTCTACGTTAGCTCTGTTCCAGGTTGGCCAGACCTTCATTAAATTAGCTTTCTTGGGCACTGCGGTCAGCAGTTACAGTATTGTCCTTTCAAACAAACCCAGATTCTTTCTCCCTTAACCTTCTACCATGCCTCCTTTCCCAAGCTTCATTCATTGTTTTTTTCTGTGCTTTATTGGATAAAGTTCTCACATGCTTAAATAAGCTGTCTCCTTTAGTGCTTTAGATAAGATGTCTCATTTAATTCAGTCCTTAGAAGATCCCTGGGAAATACTGTTACCCATTTCATGGGTGATGGAACTGAGGCTCACAGAGATTTAGTGATTCAGGAACACTTGGCTCATATATACAGATTTGGAAGTTAAACCCAGAGCTGTCTGGTACCAGTGCCTGCTGTCTCTTCATTCCTCTGGCCCGGTTCCATTTTATTCTGTGTAGTCTCACTTGTGTGCTCCCGTGGTTATTTTGTTTGTTTCTTATTGACTGCCGGATACATTCAGAACTTCCCTTCTTAAACTTTGAACCTAATCCCCAACTCACAGTAGATAATTTGACCTACTGCTTAACTGAAAGAATTGAGTGCATTCAGCAGAATCTCCTTCAGCACTATTATCTTTATACGTTCTCTCATTTCTCTGCCTCATTGCTAATACAGTATTTTCTCTGTTACTGATTCTTTTCTAACTGAGGTTTGCTTCATGATTTATTCCTGTTTTCTTCCTCTTTCAAACTCTCCTTTCATAGTGGTTATTTTTCTTCTACTTTAAAAAGGATGGTGGGAGGGATCCTGAAAAATATTAATTAGATTTGGCATTTCTGTGGTAATTGGTGGTCTTAGCAAGAGCCCTATCGTAGAGTAATGCATACAGATTCCAGGAGGCAGAGGGTTGATGACTGAATAGGAGATATGGGATTGAAAACCAGTGCAGACTTTAAAGAAAGCTTAAAATGAAAAATGGAGGGGGGCTGCATGATTGAAGGAAGGGTTTGCTTTTTGTAAAGATAGATTTAAGTATGAGAACACCCTAAAAGGAAAGAAAAAAAAAAAAAAA